>CAUYON010009202.1:0-19669 GCA_963573935.1 Arctocebus calabarensis
GACGCCACGGCACCCTACCCAGGGCGATAAAGTGAGACTCTGTCTCTACAAAAAAAAAAAAAAAAAAATAGCCAGGCATTCTGGCAGGCTCCTGAAGTCCTAGCTGCTCGGGAGGCTGAGGCAGGAGAACTGCTTAAACCCAGGAGTTGGAGGTTACTGTGAGCTGTGACGCCACATCACTCTACCAAGGGTGATAAAGTGAGACTCTGTCTCAAAAAAAAAAAAACAACTGCTTCTGGTCCAAAGAAGGATACATTTTTGTAAATGTTCTAGAGATGGTAGGAGTGGTGGTGATGCATTTTATGAAGGGGTAGAATGTAGCATGTTGTTATGCCTTATCAATTCTGTTATTTAACTGAACTTTATTTTTGTTTATAGGTCATAGTCTGATAGTGGTAAGACTGTGCTTCTTTTGGGTGCATTTCTAATGATTTTTTGCTTCCTTTTTTTTTGAGACAGAGCCTCAAGTTGTCACCCTGGATAGAGTGCTGTGGCATCACAGCTCACAGCAACCTCCAATTCCTGGGCTCAAGTGAATCTCCTGCCTCTGCCTCCCAAGTAGCTGGGATTACAGGCACCCACAATGCCCGGCCATTTTTTTTTTTTTTTTTAGTTGCAGCCATCATTGTTGTTTGGCGGGCCTGGGCTGGATTCGAACCCGCCAGCTCAGGTGCATGTGGCTGGCACCCTAGCCCGTTGAGCCACAGGCGCGGAGCCTGCTTCCTTTTTTTTAATTTTTTTATTTTTTTTAGACATGGTCTTGCTATATTGCCCAGGCTGCAGTGCACTGGCTAGTCACAAGCACAATCAATGATCATACTACAGCCTTGAACTTCTAGTCTCAAAGTGATCCTCCTGCCTCAGCCTCCTGAGTGGCTGGAACTACAAGTGTGTGTGCCACCACGCCTGGCTCTGCTTCCTTTTGTGTTGCCATGCTATTTAGCATATTTGGTTTCACAATGCCTTTTGTACTAGACACACACACACACGCATCTTTTTAAGAAATGGCATATATTCGGAGTTTGCCCTTCAATCTCACCTGAGATTTTCATGTTTTTATATAGCAGTTTTATCTATTTACATTTTTCTTATTTGTTTACATTTAGCTTATTTGCTACACCTAGTCTAACTTTTGCTCATCTTATTTTCTGGTATTCTGATATTGCTGTTTACCAGTTCTTTTCCATTTCTTTTCCATTCACAAATGTTAGGCAAGTTGTCCAGTACACTTCCTGGTACCAGATTCTTGCTGTATTAATTACATTTTTTTCTTCCCTTCCTGTGATAATTTGTAAGGTATACATAAGGCTTTCTACACTGAGAAATTACATGAAATTATGCTAATTTAAAAAATAGTTTTATCCTTATTTTACATAAAACCAAGACTCCAGTATCTTCTTTTCTTCCACCCTCTTTCTTCCTCCTTGGTTCTCACTGCATAATCTGAGGTTTAAAAACTCTCTTTCTAAAGCTCCTCTTTCTCGACTTTTTTTCTTTTGCATTTTGTTTGTTACCATAGTGACAACAATTATTTCAACTTATCAGTATCAAACAGTCTCTACTGAGGAGTGTTTTTATTCAGTTATCTATCTTTAGCTACTTTCAAGGCTCATTGCCAGTTCTTTTCTCTCATTTTGTCACTCATGAGTTTCTGATTCACGTCTCAGTGATTTACTGCACAGTTCTGAGCAATTTTTGCAGAAAAGGGTAGTTAATCAGATAGTGTATTAGTCAGAACTCTTACGGTTTCCAGGGGCCAAACCCTGAAGTCCTCTATGGCATCAGGAAACTGTCTGCGTTGCTGCCTTCCTTGTTTTACCTCCACTCCATTCACAGAGGGTATTTTTCACATCCTGGTATGTTTGGCCCCAGACTCACATTAACTGCCACAGCATGCAAGCAAAAAGGAAACACCCTCTTCACATGGCTTCTGCAAAAGTCTGAACTGAGTGTCCGGTTCAGATCCCACGCCCAACCTTTGAACCAACGTCTGTAATTCTGATTGGGGATTCCTGGGTCACACGCTTCCTCTTGGAACTTGGGGACAGGGCCAGCTCTTAGGACCACGTGAGAATGCAGAAGGGACAGTTCACTAAAGAAAAATTGGGTTGCTGTTACCAGGAAGAGGAGGAGTTGATACTGGGTAGGCAATAACAACAGATGTCCATTGTTTTCTAAGATTCTGCAGATCTGTAAATTGCAAGCATGTAGAGAGAAAATAAGGCAGACGCTTGGGTAGCCAGCTTTATTCTCCTATGGTAGCTTAGCGTGGTCTTACAGCGTTCCAGAGCCTGGTTTTCCGCTTTATGTTTCCAGAAATTTGTTGTTGTCAGTGTAACTGATGATTTTTCCCTCTGGGCCTGACTCATAATAATCTGACTCAGCAAAGACTGATGAGACTAAACCCCATCTTAGAACAAACAGTAATTACACAGGTCCCAAGCAGGCTGTCAGGGCACTTTCCCTGATAGAAAACCACAAGTGAAGCCAAATTCTAATCATAAGGTTGCTTAGTGCCCATGGAACCAGGCAAGAGGTGTTCTCTGGAGAAAATCAGTGGTCAGATGCATTATGCCATGATGGTACGGTAGTTTAAAAATGTCCACCAGTGCTGGAATAGTGGAGAGAGAAAATGTCACAGGGAGAGAGACTGATAACGGAGAGTGATCGAATGTGGCTGGTGCACGGAAGGCAAGCAGAGGCCAGCCAGAGGTCAGGGTGGAGAGGTGGGTGGCAAAGACCTCCCTCTGAGAGTAATGGGGAGCCACTGACTGAAGAAGGGAGGGATATGGGCCTGTCATAGAAAGATCCACTTGAGAGAAACAACCAGACATGGGCACACTCCGAAGGGGCGAACTCTGAAAGCAAAGCGTTAACTTGGAGATGTGATGCAGCAGGTGCACCAGCAGGGTGGCACTTGGGATGAAGTGGTTATGGCTAAGACAGTGATTTTCAAAGTTTGATATGCATACAAATCACCTGGGGATTTTGTTTAAAGGCAGATTCTGATTCAGTAAGTCTGGAGTGGGCCTGAGTTAGGGGCGTTTCTAACAAACTCCCAGAGAATGCTGACACAGTCTGGAGACCACACAAGTAGCAAGAAAAAAAAATTTTTTTTTGACACAAAGTCTCACTCTGTTGCCCTGGGTAGAGTGCCAGCGTGTCATAATAGCTCACAGCAACCTCAAACTCTTGGGATCAAGTGATTCCCTTGCCTCAGCCTCCAAGTAGCTGGGACTACAGGTCCCACCACATTGCCTGGCTATTTTTCTATTTTTAGTAGAGATAGGGTCTTGCTGTTGCTCAGGCCAATCTTGAACTCCTGAGCTCAAGCAATCCACCCGGCACGGCCTCCCAGAGTGCTAGGATTACAGGTGTGAGCCACCATACTCAGCTTTTTTGTTTGTTTCTGAGGCAGGGACTCTGTCACCCCAGCCAGAATGCAGTGGAGCCATTGTAGCTCACTGCAACTGCAAACTCCTGGCTCAAGTGATCCTCCTGCCTTAGCCTCCCAAGTAGCTGAGACTATAGGCATGCACCATCACGCCTGGCTAATCTATTTCTTTGCAGAGGCGGGGTGTTGTTCTTGCTTAGGCTGGTCTGGAACTCCTGGCCTCAAGCAATCTACCAACCTTGGCCTCCCAAAGTGCTTGGATTACAGACATGTGTCACAGTGCCCAGCCAGATTTCTGAAATATTAAAGAAATGGAATTTATAGGAGTTTGTGATTGGCTGGATGGGGTTGGGAGTAGGGACTGAGGTATAATGCACTGTTAAAGATCATAGTCAAACTTCCAGCTTGAATATTTGGTTGAAGGGGATGATATCCATAGGCAGACAATAAAAAACAGGTTTGGGTGGGGTAGATAATAATAACCAATAACATTTATTGGGTAAGTAATATACTATGTGCCAGACTCTTCAAATGTTGTTTTATTTATTCTGTCCAACAAACTTTTGTGGTTCCCGTTTTACATCTGAGGAAAATGAGGTCAAAGTCACACGGGTGGTAAGTAGATTGATCAGTTAACTCATGTAGTTAACCACTGGCAGTTTAGATATGTGATGTTGAAGCACCTATAGGACGTTTACGTGGAGTTGTCTAGTATGCAGGTGGATGTGCTGACCTGGAGTTAAGGAGACATCTTCTGAGCAATGAAGATCTGGGGAGAAGGTGGGTGTGGTGGTATGTGCCCGTAGTCCTACCCATGCAAGTGGCTGAAGTGGAGCTTCTTGCAAGAGGCTTGTTTGAGTCTAGTCTGGGAAACAACAGAACTCTGACTCAAAAAAAAAAAAACAAAAAAGTCTGGAAGGAATTAAGTCACTTAGTGAATGAAATCACCCAGGAAGGGTTACAAGGTTATAACCTACCCCTTGACAGTGCTGTCAATCTTGTTCCATTTTCCTTTGGCATTTAAGTGTTGGAGAGGAGGAATCTGAAGAAAGCCAGTTTTGTTGTTTTTTTTTTTTTTGAGACAGAGCCTCAAGCTGTTACCCTGGGTAGAGTGCTGTGGCATCACAGCTCACAGCAACCTCCAATACCTGGGCTCAAGCGAGTCTCCTGCCTCTGCCTCCCAAGTAGCTGGGACTACAGGCGCCCGCCACAACGCCCGGCCATTTTTGGGTGCAGCCGTGATTGTTGTTTGGTGGGCCCAGGCTGGATTCGAACCCGCCAGCTCAGGTGTACGTGGCTGGTGACTTAGCCCGTTGAGCCACAGGCGCCGAGCCAAGAAAGCCAGTTTTTACCTTTTTTATAAATAACTTTTTTCCTGATTGGAGACCATTAGTGTTTTATCTTTATCCCTATAACTTAATAATTTTTCTGAATTACATATTGAAGTTGATTTCTGCTTATTAATTTTTCTTGATCCCAGTGAAGCCAATTTCCCATGTCCACCTCAGATCTTTCTGATTTTTTTGTTTGTTTTCCAGTTTCCAGTCATTATGTTGCCCAGGCTGTTCTTGAACTCCTGGCCTCATGTGATCCTTGAGGCTTCAAGTATAATCCCAAAGTGCTAGGATTATAGGTTTGAGCTACCACTCCTGACCTCCCATTAAATTTTGATTTTTGCGGGCGGCACCTGTGGCTCAGTGGATAGGGCGCTGGCCCCATATACTGAGGGTGGTGGGTTCAAACCCAGCCTCAGCTGAATTGCAACAAAAAAATAGCCAGGCATTGTGGTAGGCACCTGTAGTCCCAGCTATTCAAGAGGCTGATGCAAGAGAATCGCCCTAAACCCAGGAGTTGGAGGTTGCTGTGAGCTGTGTGACGCCTCAGCACTCTACTGAGGGTGACAAAGTGAGACTGTCTTAAAACTTTTTTTTTTTATTATTGCCTTTAATTGATTTGCTGTCTTCCTTTGGGGAATCCTATGGTTTGAATCCTCAAGATGACTCCCATCCATCTTTTCTTTCTTTCTTTCTTTTTTTTTTTGTAGCGACAGAGTGTCAACTTTATTGCCCTCGGTAGACTACTGTGGCATCACACAGCTCACAGCAACCTCCAACTCCTGGGCTTAGGCGATTGATTCTCTTGCCTCATCCTCCCTAGTAGCTGGGACTACAAGTGCCCACCACAACGCCCGTTAGGCCTAGGCCGGGTTTGAACCTACCACCTTTGGTATATGGGCCCAGTGTCCTACTCGATGAGCCACAGGTGCCGCCCTCCCACTCCTTTCTTGCTTAAAGAATTCCATTACTTTGGCTGGGCGCCCGTAGCACAGTGGTTACAGCACCAGTCACATATACGGAAGTTGGTGGGTTCAAACCCAGCTGGGGCCAGCTAAATAAAACGACAACTGTAACAAAAAATAGCCCGGCGATGTGGCAGGTGCCTGTAGTCCCAGCTACTTGGGAAGCTGAGGCAAGAGAATTGCTTAAGCCCAGGAGTTGGAGGTTGCTGTGAGCTGCGACACCACAGCACCTTACCCAGGGCAACATAGTGGGACTGTCACACACAAAAAAAAATGTAAGAGGGTCTTTTCCTAACAAATGCAACCAGTGTAACATGGTTTCTTGTACCCTCAATGAATCCCCAACAATAAAAAAAAAAATAAAAATAAAAGAATTCTATCATTTTTGAAAAATTTCTCATGTTTATCTTCTATATTGCCAGCTCACTCTTCTGCATCAAGTCCATTTTGTACTGTTTCAACCCTTGCTTCACTTTGGTTATGTGGTTTTAGTTTCATGCTGCTTTCCATTTATCTTGGCCTGTTTCTAAAAAATGGAATGTCCTTTTTCAATCATGAATAAGAATTAGGTGTTTCCTAAAATGGGGTTCTGTTTCACGGACTAAATATATTTTGAAGGAGTCATTTTTGGCTCTACCACTTTGTTCCTTTTCTCGTGTGCCACATACTTTTCCCCCACTTTTTTGTTTTTTTTAAAGAAACCTGTCTGTTCTCCTCTGAGATTGACTAATTGATCTTTGTTGATGTCTGGAAGTCCAGGGCTGATGGCTTTAAAGATGGAAGTGTTGGACAATGGGTCTGTCACTCTTCCTTCCCCCTCCAGAGATGGCATGGAACCGGTTCTGGGCAGGGGCTAGCTCATCTTCTGTCTCATTACCTTTGCTTTTCTTGGTATCTACCTACATCAGGATTTCGTGTTTATTTTTCAACCTCTGCTGTTTGTGACTATTTCTAAGTCTCAGTATGTCTGTCTTGTTGTCTCTAAATCTTTTTGTTCTGGTTTTACTGATTCCATGTTTTCATTTATATTTCACCACGTCCTGTGGGTCTCAGTCTGTGCGAATGTCTTAAGTGTTTGAATCAAAGTGCTGTTAACTTTGCTCTGTATTTCTTCATAGTACGTACTGCAGCTTGAGTACGGTATCTCTTCTCTAAGGCAGCTTCGAGGGTGCCTCTCCAGGGACACTGGTGGGTGCTCATCAAACTAACCTCATCAGCCGCTCCTCTCAGTTTGCACTTTTTCGTTTTGGTCTTAACACTAGTGTTTCGCACTTTCTCAGTATGCAAATGTCCTTCTCGGTCTCGGCCACGCCTTTCGGGTTTCTGTCCCAGTCTCGAGGCCTCTACATGTATCAGTGGGTGGGCCGCGGATTCTTCTAAGGCCTGTCCCCGGCCGGCAACGGGCGTGTGCCGCGTCGTCGGGCCTCAAGCCCAATTCGGGTCGCTCTCTGGCTCTGTTTGAACCACGATCCGAAGCTGGTCTCGGCCCTCAAGGTCTCTCGGCTCTAAACCTCCGGCTTTGCTCGGACGTCGCTGCCCCCCTGGGCGACGCCCACGCCGAAGCACGTGACTACGCCCGAAGGCTCCACCTTCGCCGCCGCAATGCTCCGCCCTGAGCCTGGCTTTTCCGCCGGCCCTCGTGGCCCCGCCCCCAATCAGCGGAGAGCCAATCTACGCGCACGTTGCTTGGCCCCACCCCGGCGCCCTCCTCGGCGCGCCCCTCCTTCTGCCCGCCCGCCGGCCCGCCCGTCAGTCAGGCAGGCAGGCAGTCGGTCCGAGTGGTCGTGGGCTCTTTGCTTCTCCTGCACCGCGCCCTCTTTCCTCCTTTCCGATCAGCGCCGGCGGCTGCACCGGCAGCGTCGCGGTCCCTTCGGGAGGCGCGGCAGGAGTTGCGCGGCAGCCGCGGAGCGTCAACCCAGCGCGGCGGCGGCAGCGGTCCGGCAGCCAACATGGCGGCGGCGGCGGCGGCGGGCGCGGGCCCGGAGATGGTTCGCGGGCAGGTGTTCGACGTGGGGCCGCGCTACACCAACCTCTCGTACATCGGCGAGGGCGCCTATGGCATGGTGTGGTGAGTGTCCGCTCCCGGACCCCCCACCGCCCGGGGCCGCAGCCGACGCAGCCGCGGCCTCGCCCGCTGCTCGGCCTCCCGCGCGGCCGCGACCCTGAGCCCGGTCTTGGCCGCGGTCCGCGCGCCGGGGGCCTGGCAGGGCCCCGGGACGGCCGACGCGTCTCCGGCCGGCCCTCGCTGTCCGAGGGGAGGGGCGTGGGGCGGAGGCCGGGGCGCGGTGACCCCCCCAGAACCGGGCGCAGCGCGGATTTTAAAGCCTGACCCCCGAGAAGGGGACAGAAGCGTCCCCACCCACCAATTTGCTAGCATCCTGGGCTTCTTTTTGACACCCGGAATTCCATCAGATGCTTGGCGGCGGCCATGGTCTTGAAAGCGGTTCCCCTCGGGCTGTGTGCAGAAATAAATAATTATTATAGTTCTCTCCTCTCGTCTGTTTATCGCGAGCAGCTTTCATTAAATGTATTCAGTGGCCTTAATGGGGCTCTCCTGCGCAGTCTTTTTAAAAGCATTAGTGACACCAGCGTTGGTTGTAGAATATAAATATTTCACTCTTGAAGTTTTTATTTTTAAGTGGATTTTAATGTCGTACTGTTGGCGTTTCAGAAAGAATAAGCCAGCATCACTCTCTTGATTTATTAAAGATCCGTTTGGAGTTGGGCCTAACTTGAGTTTTTTTTTTTTTTTTCCTTCAAGTGGACTCTCTTACCGGCATAAATGCATCTAGACGTTTTAGCCCAATTACTGTGGACTTTTCCTGTTAATGTTTTAGTGGTCAATATATATCTAGTCTTAATGGAATTCTTGGAGAATCACTTGCAGGCTCTCCCATTTTTGATCTGGGTCTCTGGGACGCGTTGGTGGGGTGATGGTTATGGTATTGTTCTCATGTAGTGTTTTGTGCAGATGAAGACTCGTGGAAGCAGATTCTCTTAAATCTGAATCTTCTAAGTGTCTTTTGTGTTGAGCGAAGTAAATTAATTTATTGAGCTCTTCGTGGGGTGGGGTACTGAGTTACATACATTATTTCATTTTATTTAAACAGCCACATTGATGGAGGAAAAGATGTGGCTTATTTGAAAGCCACGTGAAGTGAGAAAAGAGTTTAGAGGTGAAGCCAATTCCTAAGGTCACAGCACTAAAGAGTCACTCTGAAGATTGTAGACTGAGATCCTGCTTCACGTGATGCAGCCCTTTCATGATCCTGCTTTCCTTAGTGCTATTAGTAATTTCAGAATTTTAGTGTATTTTCCTGTTATCAGCGAGTCTGTTTCAGAAGTGCATTCATATTTGAATGATCATAATCTTAGAAATGCCATTGAAGGCATGTTTTATCTTAGCTGGATAGAAAAACTAGTTAAAATTTCTAAAAAGGCTTGAATTGAATCTTGAGTATTTTTATTTTCTTTAGGAACAAAATGCTTCACAGAATACAACTGTGAAAATTAGGGTGGACTCAGCAAAGAGAAATTAAATTAGGTCAGGCCCCAAATAAAGAAGGCCCAAAAAATAATAGGAAGAAAGTATTGCCCACAGGACCACTTCTCTGTGATACACCTTGTTGCTGTTGGACTTGTGGGTAAATGTGCCTGTTAATGTGTCTCATTATGAGAGGCTCAGAATTGCCCAACAGATCCTTTGGCCCTTTTAAAAAAAATTAGCTTATCTAAATATGGACTGCAAAAAATCTTTAGTTTTAGGGCATGGCAGTTGAAAAGATATTCCCCTACCTGATAAGATTTTCCTTATCACTAGTCTGAAGAGGATTCAGATCTGGGAACTGTTTTCATACCTACTGGACTTACTGTGCAGAATTTGTATTTGAAATGCTATGTCCTCTTACTGTAGTTTTCTTTTCCTAATTTTCCTTTCCTAAGTAATATAGAAATACAATTGGAATTCAAATCTTGGGCCTGGATTCTAGCCTTTTATCAGGTTGACGATATATCCTACTATTAAGTTGCTCTTTTACGTTGCATGTTATTAGCATTTAATACACGTTGGGGAACAATGCTGGTTAATGAGGGTTTCTTGGTAGAGGTATCAATATTTGAATAACAATCTGAAAAACTTCACACAAGGGTGGGGAACCTGCAGCCTTAAGACCACATGTGGCTTACTAGGTCCTTAACTGTGGCCTTTTGGCTGAATCTAAATTTTATAGAACAAATTGTTTTATTTAAAAGGGTGCAGTAGAGGAAGATGAAGCAGTTGCCTCTTGGTGCTTAAAAAAGGTGCCTCTTGCCTCTTTTGGTGCTTAAAAAAGACCATTCTTGAAATGAGAAAGCCTCAGGTTCCCCACTCCCTCTTCCTCATCATTTCATTGGGAATTGTGCCTATTTTGCTTAGAACCCTTTCCTGATCATTATGTAGAGGATATAAAGAGGAAGAGTGGGGTTTGAATTGGGCCTTATGTAAGTGGGTGTGATTTTGATATGCAGATAATAGGAGCAAGTGACAGCTTGAGCTGTGGAATCTAATTCTGGAAAAGTACTTACTTAGGTGGCAAACTCTAGAGGACTCCAAAGGCAAAATTGAGTTTGATGTATATTTGTGCAGAGGGGAAACAACGTTTTTGAAGGAAGCATTCACATGGCCAGTTTTGATATTTTGGGTGGAGATTGATAACACTGGTGGGAAGATAGGAAACAGAACTGGAGCCGAGAAATCAGGCTGTGGTAATCATAGAGATACAGTAATTAATACAGTAGCAGTGGAAGGTACCAGCGAGGGTGAGCGGCCTTGTATAGATAGGATCAGTCTCACAGGGGCTCTTGTGGGAAGAGTGATGGAAAGAATTTTAATCAGGCTGGTGTGGATGGAAGCAAAGGATAATGGGACTAAGGGTAAGGGACCAAGAGAGGTAGAATTTGAATTTGAGAGGGATTTCTGAAATAGAATAAGACAAAGTTTGGTGGTTGATCTGGTGTAGGCATAATTGTTTCTGCCGAATCGCTGCCGAGGTTTCTGCCTTGGGAACCTTGGAGGTTAGTGGTGCCATTATCCAAGGGAAGGAGTTCTCTTAGGCAGAGCAGATTTGTCAAGGAGAAATAGTGATTTCTTAAGTTTGTGATGGTTGTATGTCATTCACTCTATATTCCAGAAGGCATCTAGAAATTTATAAGAGGGGAGCAGGAGTTGGAGGTGAAAATTTGTGTAAATGGTAGTTAAATTCTTGAATAGGTAAGCACAGATTCTTTTTTGATAAGCACGAATTGTTTTTTTTTTTTTTTTTTTTTTGCAGTTTTTGGCCGGGGCCGGGTTTGAACCCACCACCTCCCGTTTATGGGGCCGGTGCCCTACTCCTTTGAGCCACAGGTGCCACCACATAAGCACAGATTTTTATTTGGAGTCACTAGTTAAGTGAAATTGCAAGCATATGTTTTGTATATTCATCATTTTGACAAATAATCCATAGCATTCGATAGGTTTTCAAAGGGCTCTATTTTCCCAGAAAGGTTGCTGATCAATGAGGCAGAACAGAATGACCAAAGAGATAACTCTGGCAATGGAAGAGGAATTGTGAGGACTGGTGAAATGTGTAAGAGAGGAGAAATTAAAGCTACTATGTTTGGTCATCTTAAACTGAGATAGCAAGTATCTACTTAGGTAAGTTAGGTTTAAAATAATTGTTTTTGAATGGGACATAAAGGTCATGGGGTTTTCTCCATAGAGGTATCCTTGAGGATGGGTAAGATGAGAAAAGATCTGAGAACTGAGCCAAAGGAATGCCTGTCTTTAGGTGTCAATAAAGGGCAAGTTACAGAGGAGGACACAGGGAATGTGGTGAGAGATCAGAGAACCAGGAGTGCATCTTATCAAAGGAGCCAAGAGAGGTGGCAGTCACTAAGAGGTTGGTATTGAACACTGCAGGGGGCAAACAGAACACAGTTGAAAATAAGATGTTATATTTGTTGCCTTTCAGCTCTCCTTTAAAAATAAAAAATGATTGTTCCAACTAAAATTTCATTGTGATCACATTCCTAGTGGTGTTCAGTTAAAGGTTTTTGTGATTATCGCAGAGTAGTAGAACCACCATTTATTCATTTACTGTTTTCTTTGTTTTTTACATAAAGTAACTCATAATCACACTGCATAGGTGGTTATTTTTATTGTTTCTTTTTTTAAAATTTAAAACAGTGAAGAAACTTGAGACATACAGAAGTTAGTTAACTTGCTTAAGTACACACAGCTAGGCCATGACAGAGCAACCCAGTCTGTCTGGTTTTTAAGTAATACTCAACCAAAGATCAGAGTTGAGAAAATAAGCTTTATTTCAATAACAGAACTATCTGTTGTCTGCTTTTTTGCTTGTTTTACTTTTTTTTTTTTTAGAGACAGAGTCTCACCCCATCACCCTGGGTAGAGTGCCCTGGCATCACACAGCTCACAGCAACCTCCAACTCCTGGGCTTAGGCGATTCTCTTGCCTCAGCCTCCTGAGTAGCTGGGACTACAGGTGCCCACCACAACGCCCGGCTATTTTTCTGTTTTGCAGTTTGGCCCAGGCCGGGTTTCAACCCGCCACCTTCGGCATGTGGGGCTGGCGCCCTACTCGATGAGCCACAGGTGCCGCCCTCTTGTTTTACTTTTTAACCTTCCTTAAAACCTTTCATGCAAAGTCAGAGAACATTTATTGAGCATTTATATGCCAGGATTCATACAGTCCCTATCCTTTGGTAATTTCTTTTTTTTTTTTTCAGACAGAGTCTTTGGGTGGAGTGCTGTGGTGTCATAGTTCACAGCAAGAGATCCTCCTGCCTGGTGTCCCAAGTAGCTGAGACGGGATCTCTTGTTGGGGCTGATCTCAAACTCCTGAGCGCAGTCTACCCGCCTTGGGCTCCTAATCGTAGCGTGCTAAGATTACAGGTGTGAGCCACTGGCACAGCCCTTTGGTAGCTCATTGTGCAAATAATGGGATGAAATTAGGCAGTAATACAGACTATTCCAGTAATATTCAGAAGGATTGTTGAAGTGCTATGAGACAAAGGCCTGAGTGACTGAAACTGTCTTTGTATGGCTTTCTAGACTTCCAAACCAGGTGTTGATGTGTGTCCAGGAGTTTGCCATGAGAAGTGCTTTCTGAAGTATGGAAACACATCAGTTCATGAAAACAAGTTATTAGGGGTGGCTGGAGCATGGGAGTGCCTTACAGCTGCAATTGGGTCAGCTGAGGTAGGCAGGGCCAAATCTTAAAGGCATTGTTTGCTAAGGAGTTTGGACTTGATCTTGTAGGTCAGTAGTCCCTAACAATTTTGGCACTAGGGACTGGTTTCATGGAAGACAGTTTTTCCACAGACTTGGGGGTGGGAGTCTTAGATGGTTCAAGCGTATTACATTTATTGTGCACTTTATTTATGTTATTATTATATTGTGTTATATAATGAAATAATTATACAGCTTGCCATAATGCAGAATCAGGGAGTCCTAAGCTTGTTTTCCTGCAGCTAGATGGTCCCAGCACTAGCATCACCACCTCAGCTCCACCTCAGATCATCAGGCCTTAGATTCTCACAGGGAGTGTTGTGGCCTAGATCCCTCATCTGCACAGTTTACACTAGGGTTTGTGCTCCTATGAGAAATTAATGCCATCCCTGACCTGACATGCAGCAATGCAGCTGTAAATACATGTGAAGCTTTGCTTGCTTCCACGCTGCTCACCTTCTGCTGTTTGACCTGATTCCTAACAAGCCTCTGACTGGTATTGGTGCTCAGCCTGGGTATTGAGGACTGCAGTTGTAGGTGACACAGAGTCCTTAAAAAATGGACTTCTTAGGCTCGGCGCCTGGGCTCAATGGGCTGAGGCACCAGCCACATATACCTGAGCTGGCGGGTTCGAATCCAGCCCGGGCCCGCCAAACAACAGTGACGGCTGCAACCAAAAAATGGCCGGCATTGTGGCGGGCGCCTGTAGTCCCAGCTACTTGGGAGGCGGAGGCAGGAGACTTGCTTGAGCCCAGGAATTGGAGGTTGCTGTGAGCTGTGAATGCCACAGCACTCTATCCAGGATGACAGCTTGAGGCTCTGTCTCAAAAAAAAAAAAAAAAAAAAAAAAAGAATGGCTTTCTTGGCTGGCTCTCTGGCTCACGCTTGTAATCCTAGCGCTTTGGGAGGCTGAAGCGGGTAGATTGCTTGAGCCTAAGAATTGGAGGTTGCTCTGAGCTGTGAATCCGCTGCACTCTACCCAAGGGTAACTGAGACTCTGTCTCACAAAAAACCAAAACAGAGTGGCTTTCTTTCTGTCACTTCCTCATTGAATTTTAGTGATGGTGTTCCCCTGCTTTGTCTTTTATGCTTTCTACTCACTGGGCCTACTCTCCTCTTTTTGCTTACCTTAGTGGTACTCAGTGAGGGTGATTTTACCTCTCTTCTACAAGGGCATTTGGAAATGGGGGAGGCCTTTTTTGTTTTGTTGTCACATTGATTGGGGGGTGTTCTTGGCCTTCAGTGTGAGGGTGATGGGTCCAGACGTGCTAATGATCTACAGTGCGTGGTACAGTTGCTCTGCTGGAGAACGTTCTGCCAGTCCACCCCAGAAACACTGGGCCATGTTCAAGCCCTGCCTTTCTGTAACGCAGTGGTTCTCAACCTTCCTAACGCCATGACCCTTTAATACAGTTCCTAATGTTGTGATGACTCTCAACCAGAAAATTATTTTCGTTGCTACTTCATAACTGTAATTTTGCTACTGCTATCCTAAGCCCATCAGAAATATGTTTTCCGATGGTCTTAGGCGACCCCTTTAAGAGGTCATGACCCGCAGGTTGAGAAACACTGCTATAAGGCTTATCTCTGAACTTTGCCTTGCCACTCCCTGTTAAAGCGCTCCCTCCCTCAACTCTGCACTAGAACTCTGAACCTCCTGTGGGAAAGGCAGGTGCAGCAGCGGTGTGTATTAATATATGAAGGCTCTACTCCTGGAGACAGATCTGGAGTGAGAGTCTTGGATTTGCTAACTCTTCATGTAACTTTTAATAAAGAGGTCTCTTGTATGTACTTTTTGGAACCCAAAGAGGAGGAGACCAGCTTACATGAGGAACAGAAAAATGGAGTACAAATAAAACTCAGAAAAAATTAATTTTGACATTAACAGCATTCCTATTAATATGTTCGTGGTATAACTATTACAACATTGCCATGATTTGATTTGCATAAATTTAAGTAGAGTTTTCCCAGGAACCATATATAACTTATTCCTCACCTTGCTCACATTAATGTACCTATTAATTGAAAAACAACTGATGGCTCAACAAACATCCAAAGCTACCTGCATCCAGCCTACTCTCTTACCTGCTTAACTCTCTAACCCTGAGATGCTGTTTCTCCCCTTTTGCTTCTCTTTTTATGTGTTTATTTTATTTTATTTTTGTAGAGATAGTGTCTCACTTTATCACCTTCGGTAAGAGTGCCATGACGTCACAACTCATAGCAACCTCCAGCTCCTGGGCTTAGGTGATTCTCTTGTGTCAGCCTCCCGAGTAGCTGGGGCTACAGGCGTCCGCCACAATGCCCGGCTATTTTTTTTATTGCAGTTTGGCTGGGGCCAGGTTTGAACCTGCCACCCTCGGTGTTTGGGGCCAGCGCCCTACCCACTGAGCCACAGGTGCTACCCTGCTTCTCTTTTTCACTTCTTCGGGCACCCATACTCAGAGGTACCTAGGAGTGTATTCAGTAGCTAACTGTACTGTCTCTGCTTCCTTTCGGAAAAGCCACCTTCCTGAGCTTTGAAATGACTCACGCTGTACCACAAAGGGTATGAGACATTCCAGGAAGATTCTGACCCTGGGCTTTCTGGAATCCATGCAGACCCACAGGAGGAGAAAGCTATAGACAACAAATACAGGGTGGCCATAAAGTTCGTGTGCAGTTACAACTGTATAGACCTCTGTATGTAGGGTCCTGATTTCCCCCCTGTAACATGAGAGGATCAGGCTGTGTCTGGTTTTCAACCAGCCTCTGTCTTTTTTTTTTTTTTTTTTTTTGAGACAGAGCCTCAAGCTGTCACCCTGGATAGAGTGCTGTGACATCTTAGCTTACAGCAACCTCCAATTCCTGGGCTCAAGCGAGTCTCCTGCCTCCGCCTCCCAAGTAGCTGGGACTATAGGTGCCCGCCACAACACCCAGCCATTTTTTGGTTGCAGCCGTCCTTGTTGTTTGGCGGGCCCGGGCTGGATTTGAACCCGCCAGCTGAGGTGTACGTGGCTGGTGCCTTAGCCCGTTGAGCCACAGGCGCCGAGCCACCAGCCTTTGTTTTAAGGGCCCCGGGCCTTACCCTGCATGAGGAAACCTCACCCGCAGCACTTGCTCTCCCCTGATTGAAGCATTCCTGCTGCTGCTTTTCATTCATTGTCATCTTCACATATATACCTGTTACTTGTTAGAATTAGCAGGATAAGATTCATTTGGGAAAAGCATTTAGTTGCTTTAAAAATGTTTGTAAACCAACAGAATAGATGTTCTTCAAGGTCCCTCTCCGATTCTCAGCCTGAGGGCAGGCTCTGGGTTCTGACATCTAGGTGTCTGCATTAGTTCAAGCCTGCCTGCATTGCCTTAGGTGGTTTCAGATTCATTCTTATCCCAGTCTTGAGGTATCATACAGTATTTGCTCACTGTACAGATGAGGAAACCAGGTCTCAGATCACTTGTCCAAGGTTCACAGCCAATAAATACATTGTAGAATTGAGATCTGAACTGAGATTTGTGTAGACCCTAAAGCCTGTGACTTTTCCTTCTTTAACTACTATAGGTTTTCTCTGTTACACCAAGCTACCTAGAAACATGCTTCCTATAGCCTGGATTCTGGTATTCATTGACACTAAAGTATGAAATGATGATTGTCACAGCCAACTCAGTCCCGAAGAGGAAGCTGGAGAGGAAGAGGTTAAAGCAACTGAGTTTTTAGCAGGAGGCTGGTGTTGATTTCTTCTCCTATTTTCTAGTTTGTTGATTTTCATTCATTTAGTAATTACTATTAAAAGTGTGCCTGGCCTATATTCTAGGTAATAGGAACAAAGTTGTGTATTCTTTGAAGAATTCTTTTGTGAATTCTTTGAAAGAAGTGATTCTTTTTGGTGGTTATAGTCCACCAGGGCAGTAACAATAGTTGTTGTGGAGTGCTACCTAGAACATTCTGAGTAGTCAGGAGTAAGTAGTGTTTAAAAGGGGACCTGCTAGCTGGTTCAAAGGTAGGGTGGGGTGCTGAAGACTTTAGCCATTACCTTGTAGAGACTGTATTATAAAAAATGAGCTGATGATAAAGATCTGGGGCTGGGTAAGCATCCCTAGCTCAGTGGTTAGGGTGCTGGCCACATACACCGGGGCTTGTGGGTTCAAACCTGATCCAGGCCTGCTAAACAACAATGACAGCTATAGCGGCAACAACAACAAATCGCCAAGCGTTGTGGCGGGTGGCCTGTAGTCCCTGGTACTTGGGAGGCTGAGACAAGAGAATCGCTTAAGCTAGTGGTTCTCAACATGTGGGTCACAACCTACAGGAACTGTATTAAAGGCTCATGGCATTAGGAAGGTTGAGAACCACTGGCTTAAGCCCAAGAGTTTGAGGTTGACTTTGTTTAAAAGAAAAAAAAAAAAAAAGATCTGGGTCTGTAGGCAGGGTGGCTCATCCTGGGAATACCATCAACTCTGGAGGTAGAGGCAGAAGGATCATTTAAGCACAAGAGGTTGCTGCAATGTTACCCTGTTGGAGAAAAAAAAATCTGGAGGTCTTTGTTGTGCTAGTGCAGGGAATAGGAAGTGCAGTTAAGGCTTCAGGGATAGTTGGAACCAGAAACTAGCATTCTTTTTTTTTTTTGAAACTAGCATTCTTTACATTTATAAATCTTCTTGCACCTATCTCTGACCAGCTGAGTTTTTTTTCTTTTCTTTTCTCACGTCCCTCTGCACTTGACAGAAGGGAGCTGACCCTAGTTTCCCAAAGGTAGTGTGTGTGTCTTCAGTTCATTTGGTGACCAAGGCTGAGGACACTCTGAATCTGACTCCTGGGGGAGAGTATCCACCTCTGGCCTAGCAGCCGAAGCCCTGAGTGAGGTCGTGTAATAAGGCTGGCCATTTATCTCTGAGGTTTGAGGGGTGAGGTGGGAGTGGTTAAAAGAGTCCTCTCATTGACTACCGACTTGCCAGGTTAAAGTTTTTGGTATTATTTCTCCTGCTCTTCTCCAGGCTGAAATCTTTCACTTCTGTTGGCTCTGTAGAGGAAAAGATGGAGGGGAGAGAGGAGAAATGTTTGAGGCAGGAAGAGTGCCTTGGATTGCTTTTAGGGCTATTCCGCCTTCCCATTTCTGGCAGTATGAGGTGGCAGCTAAACTAGGTGGCATCTTAAAGTAAAATTTACAAATATATATATGTATATGTGTGTGTGTGTATATATATATATATATATATAGAGAGAGAGAGAGAGAGAGAATGCTAAATATATATGTTTAAATATATACCATGACAAATATGTGAGTTACGCAGCCTGATGACAAGCACCTAAGAACCCACCACTACTGAATACCGTCTTGACCAGGTTTTCTGAGGCCAGTGTTCCTGACCCTGGCCACAGCCCTCACCCCAGGATTCTGTCTTCTTTGGTGTATATACAGTGGAGAGAGTGAGAACGTGGGTTTTGACCTCTTATTCGTGACTGGCAAGTTACCCACCTCAGCTTGTTTTCCTGTCTGTAAAAAGCGGGTAATGCTCTGCCCCTCAGCATCCTGAGGATTAAATAAGATCATGTAGGTGAAGGGCTGAACACTCTGCTTAGTGCACTCACTGTTCTTCCCTTGAAGTAAGTGGCCTGGCGAGATGTGGATCCTCCCTTGCCCCAGTCTCTGGGACCATCATCCAGGAATGTAAAGCAGACTGTGCGAAAGTGAAAATACTAGACTTGGGGTCAGATAGGGTCTGTGTCCAGTTCCACTCATGGGATTTGGGGCAGCCTGCATCCCCATTCTTTGATTTCATAGTCAGAGACCATCTTCTGTGGCAAACCCTCAGTGATGTTCCTACCCTTCCTCAAGAATGTGGTACTGTTGTACTGGGGACAAACTGATAAGGAAATAAATTACTGTGTAACCTGGTTTGTGCTTTTAACAGAAGAAAAACATTCCTATGAAATTATTCAGGACAGAGCAGCAAACTCCACCACCCATGTTTCCCAGTTACTAATTAACTCAACAAACAGTTTATGTACTGGATGATGCTCTATCAGCGGTTCCCAACCTTTCTAATGCCGTGACCCTTTAATACAGTTCCTCATGTTGTGGTGACCCCCAACCATAAAATTATTTTCATTGCTACTTCATAACTGTAATTTTGCCACACAGGATGTATTTTCATTGTCTTAGATGACCCCTGTGAAAGGGTCATTTGACCCCCAACGGGGTTGCAACCCACAGGTTGAGAACCACTGCTAGGTGCTATTTGTGTTTAATAGTGAACAAACCGCCTAACCTTCAGGGGGCTTAGAGTCTATAAATACCTGGCCTGATGGGAGTGGCTTGAAGAGAGGGTTGGAAAGGATTGGTCAGGGCCTCCACTTTGAGTTCCTTCTAATGAGTTTCTCTTTGTTACTCTTTTTATAGCACTTATCACTTAGGTCTAAAATACATTTTTCAAAGTCTGCTGATGTCATTTAATTTTAAATGGCCCACTTTTTTTTTTCCATTTGGGCAATTAGAAACTAAAGTAAGTGGCTTATGCACAAACATTTTTTTTATTGTCTTTATTATTAAATCATAGCTTTGTACAGTAGTGCAATCAAGGGGTATAATGTGCTGGTTTCATATACAATCTGAACTATTTTCATCAAACTGATTAACATAGGCTTCCTGGCATTTTCTCAGTTATTATATGAAGACACTTGTATTCTGCATTTAGTAAGGTTTGCCTGTACCCTTGTAAGATGCACC
>CAUYON010009207.1:0-11208 GCA_963573935.1 Arctocebus calabarensis
TTTTCATGTTTCTAGAATCCTCTTTTCTTTTCTTTTCTTTTTTGAGACAGAGCCTCAAGCTGTCACCCTGGATAGAGTGCTGTTGCATCACAGCTCACAGCAACCTCCAATTCCTGGGCTCAAGTGAGTCTCTTGCCTCTGTCTCCCAAGTAGCTGGGACCACAGGCGCCTGCCACAATGCCCGGCCATTTTTTGGTTGTAGCCATCATTGTTGTTTGGCAGGCCCGGGCTGGATTCAAACCTACCAGCTCAGGTATACGTGGCTGGTGCCTTAGCCTGTTGAGCCACAGGTGCTGAGCCAAGATTAATACTTTTTAAAAATATGCATTATTAAAAATGTTCTGAGTGAAAAAAAAAGATTTAATACACTGGAATACACAGCTCAAATGTAAGGGAGTGGTAGAGAGACCTGGTAGATAGAAGATATAAGGTGTGTCCAGATTGAACCTCAGAAGGAAAAATGTAGAAGCATTACTTAAAGAAATAAAGGCAATATGGTTTTTAAAACTTGAATGTATTCTTAGACTCAGGAAACAAAATCTAATCTCAAGCAGGATATAAACAAAAAAGCAACCCATGGTTAGACACATTGTAATGAAGCTGTAGGACAACACTAACAAACAAATGATCTTGAAAGTCATCTAGAGGGAAGACAGATCCCTGAAAAATGAACAGCCTCAGTTGTCTGATATTAAGCAGAAGCTGTTAAGCAATAAGGAGCTCAGAGAGTACGACGACTCTATAACATGGATAGAAATTATAGGCAACCTAGAATTGTTTACCTAGCAAAATTAACTTTGAAGAACTCTCTCCATAAATGTATAGTTCTCCCTCAGACAGAAAGTTTTCAAAGAGAGAGAGCACATACATACAGAGGCAGGGTCTTCCTCTGTTGTCCAGGCTGCAGTGCAGTGGCGTGAGCTTTGTGCACTGCAACCTCCAGTCATGGCCTCAACCGATTTTCCCACTTCAGCCTTCCAATTAGCTAGGAATACAAGTGCATGCCAACACCCCCAGCTAATTTTTTTTTTAATGGAAGAAACACAGTCTCATTCTGATGCTCATGCTGTCCTTGAACTCCTGCCCTCAAGAGATTCTCTCTCCTTGGCCTCCCAAAATGCTGAGATTATAGGTGTGAGCCACCATAGCTAGCCATTATTCCCGTGTGTGGCATATTTTAGCCTTTTCCAGGTTGCCACGCAGTTGTAATCACACAGTATCTAGGTTTTTCAGTTAGCAATTACACAGTATCTAGCCTTTTCAGATGTAGCAATATGCATTTAAGTCTTCCATGACTTTCAGTGGCTTAATAGCACTTTTCTTGTCACTGAAAATTACTCCACTATATCCATGTATTGCATTTTGTTTATCCCATCAGCTATTGAGAAGCATTTTGGTTGCTTCCAGTGTTTGGCAATTTGGATAAAGCTGCCATAAACATTTGCATGCAGGTTTTTGGCATACATAAGTTTTCTAAGCAGTTGGTTAATTATTTAGGAGCATGAATACTAGACCATGTGGTAAGAGTTAAGAGTATGCTTATTTTTGTAAGAAATTGCCAAATGGTACCATTTTACATTCCTATCAGGAATGAATGAGAATTCCTGTTGCTCTGCATCCCAGTCAGCAAGAGGTATTATTGATTTACTAGATTTTAACCATTTTAAGAGATGTGCAGTGGTACCTCATTGTTGTGAATTGAAATCCCTAAAGACAAATAACATTGCGCATGTTTCCATATGCTTATTTTCCATCTGTAAACTTTCTTTGGTGAATTGTTCCTTCAGGTCTTTTGCCTATTTTCTAGCTGAGTTGTTTTTATTGATGAATTGTGAGTTTTTCGTACATTTTGAGCACAAGTCTTTTTATTGAATATGTGTTTTGGAAATATTGACTCCATTATGACTTGTCTTTTCATTCTCAAAGTGTCATTTTTGGAGCAGAAGCTTTTACTTTTCATACAGTAAAGCTTATCAATTTTTTCACTCCTACATTTTGGTTGGTGTCAGATCTAAAGTCTCCTTGGCAAAACCCAATATGACCTAGGTTTTCTCCTAGGTTTCTTCCAGAAATTTTAAAGTGTTTTGTTTTACCTTTGGTTCTATGACTCATTATGAGTTAATTTTTGTAGAAGGTGTAAGATATGTGTGTCTAGATTAATTTTTTTGCATATGGACATTCAATTATTCCAGTGCCATTTGTTGAAAAGCCTACTTTTTTTCTCCCTTGAATTGTCATTGCTCTTTTGTCAAAGCTAAGTTAAATAGATTTGTGTAGGTCTATTCTGGGCTCTCTATTCTGTTGCATGAATCTCTATGTATATTCTTTTGCCAGTACCATTCTGTTATTGTTGCAGTACCTTTAGAGCAGGGGTCCTCAAACTACAGCCTGTGGGCCACATGAGTTGGTGTGAATTGTATTTGTTCCCCTTTTGTTTTTTACTTCAAAGTAAGATATGTGCAGTGTGTATAGGAATTTGTTCATAGTTTTTTTTTAAACTATAGTCCGGCCCTCCAATGGTCTGAGGGACAGTGAATTGGCCCCTTGTTTAAAAAGTTTGAGGATGCCTGCTTTAGAGTAAGACTTGAAATCATGTACTCTAACTTTGTAATTCTTCACTATTATATTGGCTATCCTACTCTTTGCCTTACCATACAAAGTTTATAACCAGTTGTGAATATTTATAAAAGAGATTTTGATTAGAATGTATTAAATCTGTAGACCAAATGAGCAAGAATTTCCATGTAAGGACAATTTTGAGTCTTTTAATCAATAACCATGGAATGACGATATGGTAGATAGATAATCTCCATATGTTAGGTTAAAAAATTTTCTGAATACTATATAAGTCAAGGAGGAAATCATAATGGAAATTTTAAAATATTTATAAATAAATGATAAAATTATAATATATCAAAAATTATCAGTGGTATAAAAAGTAGTAATTTGTGGAAAATTTATAGCTCTATTGTTTTTTAATAGAAAATGAGAAGTATTGAAAATTGATCAACAAAATACATTGTAAGATGTGGGGGGGAAAAAGAACAAAATTATAAACCCAAAGAAAGCAAAGAAAGGAGATAATAAAGTTAATACAAAACTAAAGGAAATGGAAAACAAATGTGGAAATTAACAATCTCCAAAATTAGCTCTTTAAAAAGATTAGTAAGATAGACAAACCTTTAGTGAAATTATGTAAGGAAATTTAAAAAAACATACAAATAAGTCTCTTGTATATGCAAAAAGAAATATACAGATATAGGAAGTTTTAAAATATTGACGGTACCAATATCAACTTTATGACAATGAATTTGAAAACTTATGTGAATTAAATTCCTGAAAGAAAATTAATCAAAATGGACTTAAGAAGAAATACAAAGCCTTTCAAGTTTTATAATGACTAAAGAAATTAAAGAAGTAAAAATCTTCCCACACAGAAACATTAGCCTAACAAAATGTATGGAAAAAACTTTTTTTAGAGAATAAAAAGAGACATGTAGTCTGATAAGTAAGTTTGTGAACTTCCTACTAAGTGCTCACATCAACAGCATTATACAAACAGCTCAATAAGGTTTCATAACTTGTTATATTAGTGTCTCACAACTGTGTTTATATTGACATGTGACGGTGTCTTGCTGAGTGGCATTCATTATTATTATTGTGTGTTTTTGTGTGCTATCTGAAGAATGTCAGAGCTTGAATTAAATTTCCTGTTAAACTTGGCAGGGACATGTTCTTCCAAGTTTATGTGCATAATGCCATGAAGAAAACAGCAGTATACAAATGGATCAAATGTTTTTTTGAGGGGAGAGAAAGAGTCACTGATGAAGAGAGGTCGGGGTAACTAGTAATGAGCAGAAAAGGACAAAAACATTGCAAAAAAATGTGAAATTGTGCATCAAAATCTCTGTATGACTGTGAGAAGCATAGCAGACCAAGTAAACCTCAATACAGAAAAAAAGAAAATCTTTTTTTTTTTTTGAGACAGAGCCTCAAGCTGTTGCCCTGGGTAGAGTGTTGTGGCATTACAACTCACAGCAATCTCCAATGCCAGGGCTCAAACGAGTCTCCTGCCTCTGCCTCCCAAGTAGCTGGGACTACAGGCGCCTGCCACAACACCCAGCTATTTTTGTTTGGGTTGCAGCCATCATTGTTGGTTGGCGGGCCCAAGCTGGATTCGAACCCGCCAGCTCAGGTTTACATGGCTGGCGCCTTAGCCCGTTGAGCCACAGGCACCAAGCCAAAAAAGAAAATCTTAACTTAATCTTGGCATGAGAAAGGTGTGTGCAAAAATGGTCCCCAAGAAGCTTACCAATAAACAAATCAAAGAGCTCACACTGCACTGTGAGAGAGTTTTTAGCCAGTAAACAAATAACTGTATTGGAACATGCTCCCTACTCACATGATCTGGTCCCCCAATAACTTTTGTCTTTACCCCCAAATGAAGAAAATATTGAATGGAAGACATTTTGATAACATTCCTGACATATAGAGTAATATCACAACAACTCTGATGGCCATCCAGAAAAAGAATTCCAAAATTGCTTTGAAGGTTGGACTAGGTGCTGGCATCAGTGCATAGCTCCCAAGGAGGGGTACTTTGAAGGTGGCTGTAGTGATATTCAGCAAAGAGTTATGCAGCATGGTTTTAAGGAGGAATTTATGAACTTAATTGTTAGACCTTGGAAATAATTTTATTGAATAGATTAATGAAGAAAAAGTGTATGTTCATATTAGATGCAGAAAATGCATTCAACAAAATTTAACAATGATTCATTTTTTAAAGCAAAATACTAAGAAAAATTGGAACTTCCTTTAACAGAGAAAATTTATCCCACCCCCCAAAAGGTCTTATGAGGGGAACCTCTGGATTATTTCATTTAAAACAAGAGGGAAGATGAACATGCCAATAATCACTTATTCAACATTAAACTGGTGGCCTTAGTCAGTGCAATAAGAAAAGGAAATTAAAGGCATAAAGATTGAAAATATAATAAAACCCTGAAGATAGTAAGACAGTTAGAAACAACATGAGAACTTAATCAGGTAGCTGTGTATAATGTAAATACATATGAGACAATTACATTTCTGTGAGCCCCAAACAATTTATAAAATATAATTTGTAAAAATATACCACTCAGTTGGGCACAGTGGCTCATGCATGCAATCCTATGCACTTTGGGGGCTAAGGCAGGTGGATTGCTCAAGCTCAGGAGTTCGAGACCAGACTGAGCAAGAGTGAGACCCCCACCTTTACTAAAAATAGAAAAACCAGCTGGGTGTTGTGGCTAGAGCCTGTAGTTCCAGGTCCTCTGGAAGCTGAGGTAGGAGATCACTTGAGCCCTGGAGTTTGAAGTTGCTGTGAGCTAGGCTGATGTCATGGCACTCTAGTTTGGGCAAGAGAGGGAGATTCTACCTAAATAAATGAATAAATACATACATAAATAAAATATACCATTCAACGAAAAAAATCTTCAAACTCACTCAAAATTGGAGAAATACAAACTACAGTAATACCGAGAGAACATTTCTCACCTATTACACTGTCAAAAATTAGAAATTTGACAACACATTTTGGTGGAGAGGCTGCAGGGAAACAAGTTCTTTCATACATTGCTGATGGGACTATACCCTGGTACAATCCTTCTGAAGGAAAATTTGGAAATATCTAATATGCGAGAAAGAGTTAGCACTGACTAGTGTGCACACTGTCATTCTTGTACATTCTTAGCAGGTTCTGCTTGAGTGACTTATGTTACCATTTAGTGTTTTGCCTGCTTGGATACCAACTTGTCTAGATAGTTTGTGCCTAATGGTGAACATTTCCTTCCCTTCCTGAGGTTTGAAATTAGGCCATAAATTTCAATCATGAAGGTAGTCATGAAGACCCTGTATGCTCATATAACTAACCCCCAATAAAAACTGGATTCCTTTAGGCTAAAGGAGGTTACCTAGTAGAAAATACTTCACATAAACTTGCTGAAGTTCATTCCTAGAGGAGAAAGTGCATTCTGTGTAATTGCACTGGAAGAGGTCTATTTGAATGTGTTAACTGGTATCCTCTAAAGTTCATGCAATGTACCTTTTCCCTTTATTGACCTTGCATTATACCCTTCTGCTGTAATAAATTGTAGTAGTTAGTATAATAACTTTTCAGGGCAGTAAGGGCAGTGGCGGGAACAATAGGGCTTACACTGCTGGGGATATTTTGGAGAGAGACTCCCTGTCTCTCTGGGCAACCTGAGGAGGCCTGGCATCTTCTCTGGTGGCAGTCACAGGCTGAACAGATCTGGTACAGAAATGCAGGCCCTGTGAGTAAAGGGTATTCCTGAGGCTGTACCTGCCTGGACAGGGTGCTTGGACTAGAATATGCATGCACAAGATGGAATTACTCGCAGGGTGGGGTTGAGCCAGGACTGCTTTAGTGAGCCTAAGATGCACCCAGCCCTCAGGGGATCATAACTGAGACAAAGGCAGGCAGGAAGAGGCAGAAATGGTAGGCTGAATGTGAGCTCTAGCCATGCCCCTCCCAACACAGACTGCAGCTGAGATAGACATGCCAGCTCCAGGCAGTGGCACAGACCAGGGCTGAGTTGCAGTTTCTGTGAATTCAAAAAGCATCTGATCTTCAGGGGACTATAGCAGGGACAGAAACAAATTCTGAGAAGTTGTTCTGTTCTGTCATCAATGCCAATCAGGGGTGGGGCTGGAACTAAGTGAACCACTCAGCTTCCATTAAGCACCTGAGGTTGTCATGCCTAAGCTCCTCTGCCAGATAGTGGCAGAGAACAGTGGCCTGGCTAAGGAGACATAGATATCCCTGTGAATCAGGCAGGTGCAAACCACTGGAGCATCTGCTCATTGGAGGGAGGGGGTTACTGGTGACTGGGTGTGAAAGAGGTGCAAGGTGGGAAAGGAGGCATCAAACTTCCTAGACTAATTCATTTGCTGGGTGGGTCCTTCTGACCTCATAGAGCACTAGAGCTATTCAAACTTGAGCTGCCAGCAGACCCCTGCTATCTGGTTGCCAGAGATCTTTTGAACTCTCCCACATGAGACTGGTGCTGACTAGGACAATTGATTTGGACCTTTTGAACTGAGCCAATCAATGAAGGACTATCCAAAGTGGTACCCTGGGTGTGTGGTTGTGAGAAGGTTTTTCCTTTTCCAGTTGTTGCCTGTGGGGGGGGGTGACATAATTGCTGGTATTTCTTCACAGCTGAGACTTCAACCCAGAGTAACTGATTCACTAGGGTAGGACACAGATCAGCTGAAAACAAGACAGAGCCACTTAGCCCCACCATACCAAGCAGATCGCCAGTTTCTCAGGCCATAGCACTGTTCAGGTCCTTTGCAAAGCTCTAGGGGAAAAGATACAGACACCAGGCCCAGCTTATCACTACTTCTGGAGCCCCCAACTCAACTTCTCCTTATCTACTCATCTAGCCAAATGATGCAAAATAATCATGGGACAGAATCAGCGGAAAATCTCTGATAACATGAATAACCAGAGTAGGTCAACTCCCTCAAGGACTAATATGGAAGACATAACTGAAGATCCCATTCAGAAAAAGATGGTTGAGATGTCAGAATTGAATTCAGAACTTGGATTGCAAATAAGATTAATAGAATCAAGGAAAAGTTGGGATTAGAAATTCAAGGAGCATTTCAAAAGTTGTCTCAAGAATTCAATGAATTCAAAGACAAGATAACCAAAGATTTTGACATATTGAGACAAGAATTTGCAGCCCTTAAAGATCAGAGAAATACAGTATAGTCCCTCCAGTAACAGAATGGAGGAGGCAGAAACAAGGATTTCTGACATTTTAAACAAAGCTTTTGAATGCTCCCACTTAAAGAGGAAGATAAGTGGAGAGAAAAAATGGATCACTCTCTCAGGGAGCTCTGGGATAATTCAAAGAAAACTAATATTCACCTTATAGGAATTCCTGAGGACAGTGAAGTGGCTTCGAAAAGCACAGAGGCTCTTTTTCATGAGATAATGAAGGAAAACTTTCCAGACACACCAAGAGATTCTGAAATTCAGATAGCAGAGAGTTTCAGAACCCCAGCATGACTCAACCTGAATAAGACTTCTCCTAGGCACATTATTATTAACTTCACCAAAGTTAAAATGAAGGAGAAAATTTTTCAAGAAGGAAGACATTAAAAAAACCATAACCTACAAGGGAAAAAATATTAGAATGACTGCAGATCTCTCTGCTGAAAACTTTCAAGTTAGAAGAGGGTATTCATCGACTTTAAATCTCCTAAAACAAAATAACTTTCAACCCAGGATCCTGTATACAGCTAAACTGAGTTTCATTTATGATGGGGAAATTAAATATTTTTTTTTTTTTGCAGTTTTTGGCCAGGGCTGGATTTGAACCACCACCTCCAGCATATGGGGCCAGTGCCCTACTCCTTTGAGCCATTGGCACCACCTGAGAAATTAAATACTTTGATGACATTCACATGTTGAAGGAATTTGCCATAACTAAACCAGCTCTCCAGGATAGTCTTAGGACTATCCTCCATAATGACCAGCGCAATCCTCCACCACAAAAGTAAACTCAGTCAGAAACTTTTAATCAAATTTCAACTTCCAAGGAGGGTGGAGCAAAATGGAGGCCGAGTAGCAGCTTCCTTGTGGCTGGGCATGGTGATACTGGGGAGAGAGGCCTTCAGGCATTTCTGGCAGGCGGGATCTGCCCAGAAACTTCCCTTTGGGGACACAGGGAGACAGCGTGAGGCTTCTGGACACCCTGAGGAAGGCAAAAGCAGCAGAGATTGGGCAAGTGGTTGCGTCTGTTCTTTCGGTCTGATCCTGTCAGCGGCTGTGGGTGGGGCAACACTGGGACTGCAGGCTGGAAAGGCCTTACCTGTGAGCTGTTTGGATTTCTTTTGCACTTGTCACTCATTTGAACTGCCTTGGGAGAACTGGGGCAGGAAGGTGGGGGAAGTTTGAGTGTTGTCTGGGGCCCCAGACTGGGCCACCAAGCCAGACGGAACTGTATGTGTTTGGTGGTGGGCTGTGTGGAGCCATTGTGGGAGAACTGCCCTGGTTGGCTCCACCCTCAGGGTCACAGAACAGGCATTGGATGGGAGCAAGTAATCTAGTGACTGAGCAGCCTAAAGGCAGGGTCTGGGACGCCTCGCAGCCTTAGCCCTCAGGGGCATAGGGTGAGACCAGTTTTGGCACACTGGGTAAGTGGATAGCCACTTAAGGAGTGATCCCAGCTACAGCGCTTTCCTGGGAAAGCTTCTGCTTAGCCCAAGTTAGCAATTTGAAGTGTCTTCTAAGCAGGCTGAGGAGGATTTAAGCTCTCCACCCTGCAGGGTTTGAGAAATCATTAGAAATGCAGGGTCAATCCCTACAAAGATCCAGTAAGAACAGAATTTCTTACTGACCTGCAAGGGTCAGACCTGGGAGAGGCACCTCCCCAACTCTGAAGATGGTCATAGGCAACAGTGAAAAATAATCATGAGGCGGAAACAACAGAAAAACTCTGGCAATGTAAATAACCAGAGTAGATCAACTCCCCCAAGGAATGACAAGGTAGATGAAGCACAAGATCCCTTGCATAAGCAAATGGCTGAGATGTCAGAAGTTGAATTCAGAGTCTGGATAGCAACTGAGATCAGCGCAATGGAGGAAAAAATGGAATTAGAATTTCAAGCAGTAATCCAAAAGATGACCCAAAAGATGTCTCAAGAGCTGAACGAGTTCAAAGAGAAAATGACCAAAGATATTGACACATTGCAACAAGAAGTTGTAGCTCTCAAAGATCTTAGAAATACAGTAGAATCCATCAGTAACAGAATGGAGCAAGCAGAAGAAAGGATTTCTGAAACTGAAGACAGAGACTTCAAATGCTTCCAAATGCTCAAAGAGATAGAGAAATGGAAGGCAAAAACAAATCATTCCCTCAGACAGCTCTGGGATAACTTGAAGAAAACCAATATTCGCCTTATAGGGATACCTGAAAACGATGAAGTGGCGTCAAGGGGCACAGAGTCTCTTATTTATGAGATTATGAAAGAGAACTTTCCAGACATGCCAAGAGATTCTGAAATTCAGATAGCAGACAGTTTCGGGACCCCAGCATGACCCAACCCAAATAAGACATCCTCCAGGCACATCATAATTAAGTTCATGAAAGTTAATATGAAAGAGGAAATTCTGAAATCAGCCAGATGTAAGAAATCCATTACCTACAAGGGGAAAAATATTAGAATAACTGCAGATATCTCTGATCAAACTTTTCAAGCTAGAAGAGAATGGTCATCGACTTTTAACCTGCTAAAACAAAAGAACTTTCAACCTAGGATCCTGTATCCAGGTAATTTAGTTTCATTTATGATGGAGAAATTAAATACTTCAACAACATCCACATGCTGAAGAAATTTGCTATAACTAAGCCAGCTGTCCGGGATATTCTCAGATCTAACCTCCACAATGACCAGCGCAAACCTCTACCACAAAAGTAAACTCACCCTGAAACTATTTATCAAATTTCATCTTCCACCATCTTGAAAGGACTAAAAATGTCCACTGGACTTTCTAAAGATTTATCATTACTTTCAATTAATGTGAATGGTTTAAATTGTCCTCTGAAGAGACATAGGTTTGCTGACTGGATACAAAAACTAAGGCCAGATATCTGCTGCATACAAGAATCTCACCTTAGCTCAAAAGATAACCCTAGACTCAAGGTGAAGGGATGGTCATCTATATTCCAGGCAAATGGAAAACAGAAAAAAGCAGGTGTTGCAATCTTATTTGCAGATACAATAGGCTTTAAACCAACCAAAGTAAAGAAGGATAAAGATGAACATTTTATATTTGTTAAGGGTACCACTCAATATGATGAGATTTCAATTATTAATATTTATGCACCCAACCAGAATGCACCTCAATTTATAAGAAAAACTCTAATACACGTGAGTAACTTAATTTCCTCCAGCACCATAGTAGTTGGAGATTTTAATATTCCTTTAGCAGTGTTGGATAGATCCTCCAAAAAGAAGCTAAGCAAAGAAATTTTAGATTTAAACTTAACCATTCAACAACTGGATTTAACAGACATCTACAGAACATTTATTTCATCCTAATAAAATTGAATACACATTCTTCTCATCACCCCATGGAACATACTCAAAAATTAATCACATCTTAGGTCACAAGTCTAACCTCAGCAAATTTAA
>CAUYON010009209.1:0-52553 GCA_963573935.1 Arctocebus calabarensis
AGTAGCTGGGACTACAGGCGCCCGCCACAGCGCCCGGCTATTTTTTTGTTTTGCAGTTCGGCCGAGGCCGGGCTTGAACCCGCCACCTTCGGTATATGGGGCCGGCGCCCTACTCGCTGAGCCACAGGAGCCGCCCCCAAGAGGAGTACTTTGAAGGTGACCAGGGTGATAATCAACAATGAAGTATGTAATATTTTTCCTAAGAAGAGTTTCCAAACTTAATTGTCGGACCTTGTACACCTTTGACCTATACTTCAGAAGGCCTATCTGAGTATAGCAGTTTAAGAATTAAAAGTCTGCCATGATTGCTCATCTGTCACTTGTCAGCTTCACTGAAGTTGGTATATTTGGAATAACCAGTTTAATTACCATGTTAGCTTTTTTTTTCTTGCTAGATTCTCCAGAATCTGTGCTAGAATTGTTAGATCCTCAGATACAGAGTTTATTTTAATTGTTAGCAGAAATGCTGTTACTGAGTTAAAAGTTCTATTCTCAAAGAACTTAAAGTTGACCTTCCATTTGATTTCCACAGTCCCATTAGTAGGTATCTACCCAGAAGAACAAAAAACATTTTACCACAAAGACATTTGCACCAGAATGTTTATTGCAGCTCAATTTATAATTGCCAAGTCGTGGAAGCAACCCCAAATGCCCATCAGCCCATGAATGGATTAACTGTGGTATATGTATACCATAGAATACTATTCAGCCATAAATGATGGAAGTTTCATATCTTTTATGTTTACCTAGATGGAGTTTAAGAATGTGGAAACACATTCTTAAACAGTATCTCAAGAATGGAAAAAAAAAATCCAATGTACTCAATACTAATATAAGCCGATATATAAACAATTGCATGCTCATACAAATGATAAAACATAAAAATAGTGTAGCAATAGTGTAGAAGAGTGGGGGGGAGGGGGGAAGGAGGAGGGTATTTGGCAGGTTCTCACCTAATATGCACAATCAGAGGATATTCAGGATACCTCTTAGGCAAAGGGCTCTTTTATAACTTGAACTTTACTTTGGAAGTGAGAACATTGTAACCTAAAACTTGTACCCTCATATTAATGTGAAATAAAAAAAGTTAGCATTTTACATTTAGCCTTGATATTATGCAGATGCAAGAATTTTGGTGATGTCAGTGTTTACCAATATCAATACTGCTTTCCTTCCTAGCGTCAAGAAAACTGCACTTCTTAGCCCTTTTGTAGGTTAACAGTGGCTAGTTTGGAGCTGTTAAAACTCAAGTGAACATGGTGTGTGTCACTCCCAGACTAGATGACAAACCCCTTTGCTTTGCCATGGTATTGTGGAGAAGGCCTCAGACGAAATGGTGGAGCCACACAATCAAAGTGGTCTTGATTGCTGAGTGACCACATAGAGGTCAGCTGGATCCACAGTGAACTTTATATGATCAAAGAGTAAATTTTTATTATGGTGAGCCACTGAGATCTTCATGTGCTTTTTTGTTTTTAACTCCAGCAGAGTCCAGCCTGTCCTGCTGAGTGAAGATTTGGCATTAAACAATTGGCTTTCTATAAGCTTGCAGAGAAAAAGAATCATCTGCTTGAACAGAGATACCATATCTTCTGCTAAGTCAAAATAGAAAACTTTGAAGGCTTTTATTTGGATTCTCATTTTAAATAAGCCTCTTTAAAAATAAGGCTTTTATTTTGATGTTAATAGAATTAGGATGGTTGGAATTTATTCTCAAGCAAAAGACTAAAAATAGTATGAAGCTTTGTGAATTATTGGCTGACTTGCTTTGAAGGACTTAATCACTTCCATTGACTTCAGGTACAACTTCAAAATGAAAAAGTTGATGGGACTTACACAAATCAGCTCGTGTAGTTCTGATTGGGCAAATTTATAGGCTAGAAAAATGATTAGATTGTGATTTGAACTTAAAGGAAGCCAGGACGTGTCATGTTTGCCTTACTTAGGTCTTCTGTTTGCAGTTTTTACATAGATTTCATTTTTTAGAGGAGTTTTATATTCATAGCAAAATTGAGCAGAAAGTATAGACATTTCCAAAATCCCCCTCCCTCCTCCACTACCCCCAGCTGTTACATTTGTCAGAGCATTATCACCTAGTTAATTGTTTACATTCACTCTTCGTGTACACTCAACGGGTTTGAAAAAGTGTGACCATTTTTCAATTTTACAATTCAGCCGTATTAAGTATATTTATAATGTTGTGCAACCATCACCACCTTCTATCTCTATAAACTCTTTTCATTCTGTAAAACTATCCATTAAACAACTCCTCATTCCCTCTTCCCTGCAGTACCTGGCAACCACCATTCTGCTGTAGTTTCTGTTTTTGTGAACTCGACCACTCTAGGTGCTTCATCAGAAAGCTCATGTCTTGCTACTGGCTGATTCCCTTAGAGTAGTGTGCTCAAGGTTCACCCATGTTGTAGCACACTGCAGAATTTCCTTCCTTTTTAAGGCTGAATAATATTTCATTGCATATATATATCACATTTTGCTTATCCATTCATCCATTGATGGACAGTCAGACTGCTGCTTCTTTCTAGTTATTATGAATTGTGCTGCTGTGAACAGGGATATACAGATACCTTCTTGAGCTCCTGCTTCCAATTCTTCCAGGAATATACATAGAATTGCTGGATCATATGGTAACATTTTGAAGAACCATCATAGTGTTTTCCACAGCCGCTAAACCATTTTACATTTCCATCAATAGTGTGCAAAAGTTCTGGTTTCTCCACATCCTGACCAACACATTTTATATTCTGGAGGCAGGGAGGAGTTAAATTTATTTTTCTAGAAGCAGGGTCTTGTTCTGTCACCCAGGCTAGAAGACAGTGGTGCAATCATAGCTCACTGCAGTCCTGAACTGAGCTCAGGGGATCCTCCTCTCTCAGCCTGTGGAGTAGTTGGGACTAGAGGTGTGTGCCCTCTCTTATGCCCAGCGAATGTGTGTGTGTGTGAAGATGGAGGGGTTGCTATTTTGCCTAGGTTGGTCTTGAACTCTTAGACTCAAACGATCCTCTCACCCTGGCCTGACAAAGTGCTGAGGTTACAGGCATGAGGCACAGCATCTGGCCAGCCTTTCTGGTTTTTAATAGCAATCATGCAAATAGGTGTGAAGTGGCCTCTTACTGTGGCTTTGATTTGTATTTCCCTAATGACTCTGTCTCTCTAGTTTTTGCATTGTCCAGAATATCATCTCTTTGCAATTTTAAATGTGAAGATAAATTTACGCTATTGTTTCTCAAAGGTCTTGTATTATAATGTCTCCTTTTAAGTGAAATGTTTCTACTCAAGCTTATAAGATCTTTTTCACTTTGGAAAGATTTTGAACAAGTGTAACAACTAATTTGCCTCATTTTAATGTTGAATGTTTGCCAAGTAAATGTTTGGCCAGATTTCCTGGCTGGTATAAAAGTTTCTACAAGTAGCTCAACTACCTAAGGGCCTCCAGGGCAGCCAGTAACACATCTCTTTCATTTGGGGTTAGGGGGAGACTCAACACAAAGCACAGAGAAAAACAAGGACTATAAGATACCTAGAGTTTGCACTATTTTTGTTTCAAATTAGCTAGACAGTTCTCGAGCTGTAGAAAGGAAACCATTTCCGTTTATAACATTTTTAAATAATTTAAACTAAGGGTTTTAAATGATTTCATACCTTAATCATGGTTTTTCATACCTTAAAAAAAACAAACACCTTTTGTGGGTGCACACCCGTAGTTGTAGCTATTCAAAGACTGAGGTAGGATCCCCTGAACCCAGGAGTTTGAGACCAGCCTGGGCAACATAGTGAGACCCCCATTTCCAAAAGTAATAACAATAATCTTTTTTTTTTTAAGAAATTGAACTAAGCCTGCTATTTAGGCAAACTAACTACAAACATTTAAAAATAAAACCGCGTTTTTCTGTTCCATGGAAATATTTTTCTTCAATTCTGAGAGAAGAGAAGAATGAACAGGAGACATCACTATTTTGCTTGGTTATTGTACCATTAGCCATGGTTGGTGAAAGTAAGAAAACCATCCCATTACAACGATACACTAAAAACATAAACTAAGATCTTTTAGGGCCAGCTACTGGCCTGTCTAAATTAATGCTTTGTTGTTCCGTCTACAACGAATGATTCCATCCAAGTAATTTATTTTGTAAGAGTCCTCTGTAATAAAAAACTTGATTAAAGTTAATTATGGACTGCCGTCATGGTGGTAAGGAAAGAAAGCTAGGCTAGGCTGAAGCAGAGCTATGACTAAGCTATTTACAGTTACTTTACCTAACCGTCCTACGGTAATTAGTCTTTAATCTCTGCTCCTTCAGCCTTTCCACTTTATAATCCCAAACAGTTAAGGAAAACTCTCCTAAACTCCCAAACCTCCCACCCACCAAAGCAAAACAACAATTACTGGGAACTTAGAGAAGGAAAGAGATAAGAATGATTTGCTGTGATGATTTGCTTCCTTGCTTAAATTTAAAGACCTGAGAAACATCTCGTTTATTTATAATATTTCATGTAGCAAATAAGAAAATAAGTTTATTTTGAAATCAATGTATGTACATATTATCCTACATTAAAATAAGAAAAAAGAAATATAAACTCCTTGAGGGCTACAGATGTTTCTTTTTCACCACTGTGTCTCCAGTGCCCAGGGTGTGATTAGGCCATAGTGGAATGGTTTATTTACTAATGAAATGATACAAGATGAGAGCGAGCTCACATAGTATCCGTTTATTTCAGTGACTATTCTTTAATAGCTCTTAGCCTGTTCTTGCCTTGTGGTTTCTATATTCTTAATCTCCTTGGATATTTAATTATATTTATTTTAAAGAATTTTGGAGATTTTTCTCTTAATTCTAGCAGTGGTCCCATTTGTTTTCCACTGACTCTCATGTGGCTTGCAAATTTTGAGTGCATCTAAGTGAGTTGTTTCCATGGAGAGTTGGATGTGTCCAGGGTTATAGAAGTGTCAGTAGGTAGTATGACTTCCAATTTGCCCCTGGGGTAAGCCTTGGGGTTTCATCAGTTCTGGACAGGCTGAGCCTTTGTATGTGAAGTGAGGGAAGAAGCCCTTGTAAAGACCATGTAAGAACCTTTGTAGGTACAGTAGTCAAGATAGTCTGGGCCAGGCACAGTGGTTCATGCCTGTAATCCTAGCATTCTGGAAGTCTGAAGAGGGAGAATTGTTAAGAAGTTTGAGGTTGGCTCGGCACCTGTGGCTCAGCAGGCTAAGGTGCCAGCCATGTATACCTGAGCTGGCGGGTTCGAATCCAGCCCGGGCCCGCCAAACAACAATGATGGTTGCAACCAAAAAATGGCCGAGTGTTGTGACGGGCACCTGCAGTCCCAGCTACTTGGGAGGCAGAGGCAAGAGACTCGCTTGAGCCCAGGAATTGGAGGTTGCTGTGAGCTGTGATGCCACAGCACTCTATCCAGGGTGACAGCTTGAGGCTCTGTCTCAAAAAAAAAAAAAAGGCAGACAAAGCTGGGTACAGTGGCTCATGCCTCTAATCCCAGCACTCTGGGAGGCCAAGGTAGATAGATTGCCTGAGCTCACAGGTTCAAGATCAGCCTGAGCAAGAGCGAGACCCCGTCTCTAAAACTAGCTGGGCATTGTGGTGGGTACCTATAGTCACAGCTACTTGGGAGGCTGAGGCCAGAGGATCACTTGAGCCCAAGAATTTGAAGTTGCTGTGAGCTATGACGCCACATCTCTCTACCCAGGGTGACTGAGTGAGACTGTCTCACAAATAATAAATAAATAGCAGGATCAGGATTCCTAGGCATGCTGTAATTTATGAGACAATTCCAAACAAGAAATAATTGTCCTTTGTCCTGCATGGTTTTAGAATGCCTCAGGAGACATTAGTGTAGATGAAAGGCCTGCTTCTGATCATCTGAGCCTAGAATCAAACTCTATTTGAACTATTTTTTGTAAAGTTTTAATGTACATGACATTTCCAGAAATTCAGCTACTGTGTAAATCAAAGGAAAAGGATGCTTTGTTTTATTTAGAACTTTTCCAAGAGTTGTTTTCCATTCAGAAAACCAGGTCACAAATGACATTGCCACTGTCTTCTGCGTCTGTTCCTCACATTTACAGTGCAAGCATCTGACTACTATACTTCAATATGTCTTCTGGTACCTTCATGACTGAGTATTAGCATTTTGTTTTGTTTTTTTCTTTCTTTTTTTTTTTGATACAGAGCCTCAAGCTGTCGCCCTGGGTAGAGTGCTGTGGTGTCATAGCTCACAGTAACCTCTAACTTTTGGGCTTAAGCGATTCTCTTGCCTCAGCCTCTTAAGTAACTGGGACTACAGGCGCCTCCCACAATGCCCCGCTATTTTTTGGTTGTAGTTGTCATTGTTGTTTGGCAGGCCCGGGCTGGATTTGAACCCGCCAGGTCTGGTGAATGGGCTGGTGCCTTAGCTGCTTGAGCTACAAGTGCCGAACCAATACTTACATTTTGAAATAATACTCCTTTAATAAAAATTGCTTTCCTTTTGTTTATCTTCCCTATTCTGGGCAGCAGTTCTCAACCTGTGGGTCGCGACCCCTTTTTAACAATGAAAATACATTGCGGCAATAGAAAGGTTGAGAACCGCTGAGCTAGAACATTATACCATGTATTAGTAAAGACCCGCCCCTGAGGCTCGGCGCCTGTGGCTCAACGGGCTAAGGCACCAGCCACGTACACCTGAGCTGGCAGGTTCGAATCCAGCCTCGGCCTGCCAAAAAACAATGACGGCTGCAACCAAAAAATGGCCAGGCATTGTGGCAGGTGCCTATAGTTCCAGCTACTTGGGAGGCGGAGGCAGGAGACTCACTTGAGCCCAGGAGTTCGAGGTTGCTGTGAGCTGTGATGCAATAGCACTCTATCCAGGGTGACAGCTTGAGGCTCTGCCTCAAAAAAAATAAAAAAGACCTGCCCCTGCCCCAGGAAATAAGTGGTGTTCTATTTGCAGAGAGCAGGTTTAAGGGACCCAAGTGGGGTTAGTGATGGACCCTGGGCCAAACAAAAGCAGCAATACTTTTTGCTCCTGCTGAGCTGTGACCATAGAGATACACCCATAGGGTAGGTATCTCTGTGGAGTAGAGATTAAGTACCCTCATTTCCTTCCTCCCACTGTTACATCTCCTGCCAGTGTCTCCCACTGGCCCAAATGCAATCAGAAGCCAGAGAGCCAGGGAGGCTAGGCCACACCAGCTGTGAGGGAAGCCCAGAGCAGCCCGGGCCAGAGGAGGATGAGAATAGATGGGGGAAGGGAGGCAATCAGTATATATTTATCTTTTTAAAACTTTATACATAGGTAAGTGATACCAGCTATGAATTCCATTTCAAGATAGTAAAGCAGATGTTAACAGCATAATCATCATAATAAGGAAACACTGGGTCTCTTTAGGGTTGATAATCACTGCCTAGAACCACCAGTGCCTCTGGGAAATAAAGGAAATAGGTTTTGAATAGAGACTAGTTAAAAACAAACAGACTGTGTCTTAAATACTGTGCCTTAATTAATAAAAGAAGGGAGCTGTAGCTACAAAAATGACAGGCAAGTTATGGAATCTGACCATGATATCCCAATGGGAAAGACAGGATTAACCTAATTGCTGTTAGGGGACAATTATTTCTTAATATATTAGGTTATTAAGTATAAAATGTCCAATTTCCATAACTATTATATCAATTTCACAGAATTGCTTGTGTAATGTTAAGAAACAATAAAACATTGTGGCGGTGCCTGTAGTCCCAGCTACTCGGGAGGCTGAGGCAGGAGGATCACTTGAGCCCAAGAGTTTGAGGTTGCTGTGAGCTCTGATATCACAGCACTCTACCCAGGGTGACTGAGAGCATTTATTGTGGGCAAGGCAGATAATGAATGCAAGGCAAGGGTAAGAAGTGCAGTGGGAAAGAGGGGTCACGAATGACAGCAGTGAGATGTGAGGGGACTCCTGTGGGTGCTGCCAAGATAGGCCCTCTGGGGGACAGCACTTCATTCTTTCTTCATTTTGCTTCTATGACCAGAGAATTGTTTTTCCAGTCTGCTAGAACTGGATTAGCCTCTTAAGTTATGTTTCCTTTTTCCCAAAATTGCAATTGCATGTGATTTAATTATAATAAACATATTATATAATGTATATGTATTGGTAAGTCCAGAACTGTTTTATTGTTTCTTTCTTTTTGTTGTTGTTGTTGTTGTTTGTTTGTTTGTTGAGACAGAGCCTCACTCAGGTGCCCTGGGTGGAGTACTGCGGCATCATCACAGCTCACAGTAACTTTAAACTCTTGGGCTCAAGCAATCCTCCTGCCCCAGCCTCCCAAGTAGCTGGAACCACAGACACCCGCCACAACGCTCAGCTAGTTTTTCTATTTTTAGTAGAGCTAGGGTCTCAATCTTGCTCAGATTCGTCTAGAACTCCTGAGCTCAAGAGATCCACCCACCTCAGCTTTCCAGAGTGCTAGGATTACAGGCGTTAGCCAGCACACCTGGCCAAATATGAGGGGTTTTTTTTCTTTGTTTCTTGTGTATACTGTAAGCTCCCTGGGGCAGGGACTGCATTATTTATGTCTTTATATTTCCCTCAGAATTATTTGGGGCTGAATAATTCTTTGGTGGGGCAGGGAAGGGCTCTCTTGTTCACAGTAGAGTGCTTAGAGCATTCCTGGCTTCTATCAGGAGACGCCAATAGACTTTGCCCTTCAAGTGGTGACAGAAATGTCTCCAGACATTGCCTAAGTGTCCCACAGTGGGGAGCCAAATCACCTTCTAGTTAGAACCACCGGTCTAGTAGCTCTGAGTTGCTTTAAAGAGCCTGGTTTTGAAAGCCCATAATCTTGTTTTCAGTGTCTGTTCTCACAGGAAGCTGCAGAACAGTGTCCAGGAGAAGGCTAAGCTGGTGTCACCAGTTCTGACCACCGACATCACACATCCCATAGGGGGACAACCATGCAGCTCTCTCACCCTCCCCGAAGCTGTGTCCTCAGCAGAGGGCTGAGGAAGAGATCAAAGTAGTGGGTCCTCAAATTTCCTTCCAGCTCTGACATTTGTCTTTGCCTACTTTCCCCTAGCAACCAGTTCGAATTGGAGTGTACGCATAGTTTATATATTCATTGAAAAGAATTTTACATTTTCAGTTAATTAACAAGTTAATTAAATTGCTTTATGGTTGTGACTTTATAGATTCTCCACCTTGACCTTGATACGTTTCTTATACACTCCCCCACGCCCCATCCTCCCAGGGGACAAACTAAAAGTAAGGCATGACATTGTTGTCATTCCTAAGTTACATAACCCACTTCAGTGCGGATTATGATTTAAACAGACAGGAAGAAACACTGCCTTTTTATGAGAGGAATTTAAAAGTGCAGATGATGGATTTAACAATTTAACATTCAAAGACAAAAAGGAAAGTCTGTAGGAATTTAAAAATGTAGATGTTATTTTTTGGAAGGGTAATGCTAAGGGAGGGTGATTGGCGGGTTCTCACCTAACGGGCACAATGTGATTCAGCAAGCTCCCCGGGGGGAGGGCTCAACTTCAACTTGAACATTACCTTAGAAATGAAAACAATGTAGCCGGGCTTTTTGGTGGGCGCCTGTAGTCCCAGCCACTTGGGAGGCTAAGGCAAGAGAATCGTCTAAGCCTAAGAACTGGAGGTTGCTGTGAGCTGTGATGCCACAGCACTCTACCAAGGGGGACAAAGTCAGACTCTGTCTCTAAAAAAAAAAAAAAAAAATGAAAACAGTGTAACCTAGACCTCTGTACCCTCATATTAACCTGAAGTAAAAATAAATAAAATAAGATAAAGGGTAACGCTAGTATTAAAAGAACAATTTCCAGTTTGGGTGTGTGGTTTCAAATGAGTCTGTGATCATCTAAAGCAGTGGTTCTCAACCTGTGGGCCACAACCACTTTGTAACAATGAAAATACATCCGGCATGAGGAAGATTGAGAAGCACTGAAAGAGATGCCTGCCTGCCTTTCTTCCCTCCTTCCTTTCCTCCTTTCTTCTTCCCTCTCTTCTTCCTTCCAACGTCGTTTACTGAGCTCCTGATGGGGGAACATTATGACAAGGCAGCACGGCCTACAGGTTACTCCGTGAATGAAGCCCCCAGAGTTGTGCGTGTGGCGGCCCCTGCACCAGGGTACGAAGAAGGGTGAGATTGAGGTCTTGCCCTTTAAGAGCCAACAGTCACATCTATCCAGTCTGTGTAGAGGTGCCCAGGCCTCTATCCAACCGCCTGCAAAGGAGGCAGAGTAGAGCCACTCACACCTCCAAGTCCGTCCCAGAGAAGCCTCCCTTGCTGTCCCAACCAGAAACCTCCCATTTCATTTCCATCCAGCCCCTTCTCACCATGCTCACCGCTCCTGCCGGGTCATCTCTTACCCACGATAATGCAACTGTCTTCCCCCCCCCCCCCCGCCCCGCACTCCACCTGCTTCTTTATCTTCCCTACACAGACACAGAACATCCTCCCCACACCCCCATTTCACTCAGAGTAAAAACCAAAGTCCTCACAACCGCGACAGGTCCTATGGGACATCTTCTACCATTTTCCTCTTTACTCCTCGCCCTCCACACTGACACTGTTACAGTCCCAGTCCTGCCTCAGGACCCTTGCACCAGCTGTTCCCGCTTGTAAGGATGCTCTTCCCCAGGTAGCTGTGGGGTAACCCCCGTACATCCTTCAGCTCTTGGGGACAGGTTGCCTGCTTTATACAGCTGCCCTTGCCCACCCATTTAACACTGCAACCTGCCACCCACATTCTGATTCCCCATCCCCTAAGCCCTGCTCTTATTTTCTTCTCATAGTGCGCATCGCCTTCAAATATACTGTATAACTTACCTATAATGTTGGTTTCCCTCTACTGGAATGTAAGTCCCAGAGGGCAGACTTGTTTACTTTCTTCTTTCACGTTTTCCGAGCACCTAGAACAGTGACTAACACTGTTGCGTGGAGGGGTGGATGGACAGACAGATGGGTGAACGGTCCAGCCTCTCACGAGGACTCCACACTGCCACCACACTCCATCACTTGACCTCCTACCTCTCCTGTACACTGTGAAGCCTGATCTTGGGCAGGATTCTTCGCTTCTGAATCTGTTTTATTATAGTTAAATGGAGTTGATGAGTTACTATTTACCATTGTTATTATCTGAAGAACAGAGCCTGGCACACCAAGTTTTCAGTTAAAGTTAGCTGTTATTATTGTCAGTTTTTAGAGAAAGGACTCAAACTCCTGGCCTCAAGCAACCCTCCCACCTCAGCCTCCTGTGTAGCTGGGACTGCAGGGGAACCCTGGGCTCTGTTATTGTTATTAAAACTGTCCCGGGACTCTTCCTCCCACTTTCGCTTCCCTCTCCTTCCCTTGTGCTGCGTCCAGGTTTTTAAGGAAAATATAAATCAATTACCAACTAGCATATCCTGGATACAGGTGGGCCTCGTGATTGAGACCAGATGCGTTCCTGAGAACATCGGATATGTGTCACTGGGATTCCTGATGAACAGCACGTATATGATAATAATAATAACAATACTACAAAGGCTCATATACGCCGATAATAATACAGTATAATACTATAATAATAAAACCTCTGTATCTTAATAAGTTAAAAAAAAAAAAAAGAAAGAAAACTGTTGCCAGGGGCCAAAATAGGGGCTTAAGGAGTGCTGAACGAAGGTCCAGGATGTAGGACTAAGGAACAATGGCCAGGAGACAACACAGGCTGGAAAAACAGGTCCCGTGGCTGAACTCTGGGCCTGAGTGTCCAGAAGGGGGATGGAGGGTCTTTGGTATCCCCGGAGGAGTTTGGACTGGAAACTACAGTCTGTGAGAGACGAACTGTTGGGACTACTGTGGGGAGAACATAATTATTAGCAAGATCAGAAGGGAAAGAGGAAGTGAGCAGATCAGTTAGAAGGGCGCAGTCTCATCTGGAAGGGGACAGGGAGCCTCTGGGAAGGACTCTCAGTGGGGACAGTTGGAGGACACATTCTCGCGGCAGGATCGCCAGTGGGACTGGTCTGACATTACAAAGCAAACCCCATATCAATCGCTTCTCGGCCTTTTGGCTAAGATCAAGTGCAAACCCCATATCAACTCTTTCAAAGCAAGCTCAGGAAGCCAATCTACTTTGTATGCTCTATCAGGTAGCAAAATACAATTAATAGGAATTATATTGATTCTTACCTACCATTAATTGCTAAGTAAACTTTTAATTTTTATTGAAAGTCTCTTTCAAGAGAGAAGCGGACTGTTTTCCTCGTGGGAGAATGTTTCAACTAGAAAAAAAAAGTAGGAGGAAATTTTTTCCTTGCTAGGTAATAATAGAGAGTTGAAGCAAACATATCCAGAATACAATGTGAAGGAAAGGTCTGGAACCCACAGTCATTAAAAGAGTTCTCATCAAACGTTAGTCTAGCCGGTGCCTCTTGGTTTGTCTTAAAGGTTAAAACAGAAAATATACACACTCTGATCAAAGCCCACCTAGTTCTGATGGGCGCTAATGATGTTTTGAAAATGTTGGCATTTCAAGATCTCAATAAAATGACTCTCTAAGCAACAAAAGGGCAAGCCTTTGATAATCTGTAGAGTCAGATCAACTGGCAGCCTGCAGGAGTTCAGACGCCAAGGCTGAAGGCTCCTTTTCTACACATATTGGCCACCACTTGATAGCCCCACCCCTTACACTGAATTGCCTTCCCTCTTGGTCCAGGAAATTTCACAGTCTGTTGTCAGTCTTTGATGGTCAGGTGGTGTTAAATATTTTAAAACCAACAACTCCCCTACCCCCAAATTCTCACACTTCCTTAACTGTGACACTTTTTTTTTTTTTTTTTGGCAGTTTTTGGCTGGGGCTGGGTTTGAACCCGCCATCTCCGACATATGGGGCCAGCGCCCTTCTCCTTTGAGCCACAGGCTCTGCCCCGCCTGTGACACTCTTGTTCTGGCTTTTCTTCCAGAGCTGCAAAGTCAGTAGTTGTTACTGTTTCTTTAAAGTAGTTCTCATCTCCTGGAAGCCACATCTCCTGAGAACTATAGTTCTTAGAATTTTGAAATTTTTAAGGTCCATAGGACGTGTTGTAGACATTTAACACGCACAGGTGTTTTCAATGCACAGGGAGGGCATAATTCTCCGTGTTGCCGCCTCCAAGACAAAATGGCTATTTTCTTGTCAGTTCTTTCTTAGTGCCAAAATTGGGTCCAAGGGAGTTTTCTTTTGCTCTTTGAGACAAAATGTTCAGCAGGGCAAGGCAGCATGTGTCCCACGCTCTGCTTCCAGCCCTGGGAGACTGCATTAGTGGGGAGATGCCCAGTAAGGGCAGAGGCCCCCCCCCAAGAAGCCCCAGGGTCCCAAGGCAGCCTCGGGTGGGGGGGGGCAGGCCACATACCAGAAAGAGGGCCAGGATCAGCACAGAGAAACTTAGAGAAGCACTGGCGGGGGGGGGGGGGGCAGGAGGGGTGTCTTTCTGATAAGCAGAGCTGCCGGACAATGGCCTCTCATGGATGATGGGGAGCCTCCTGGCACTGGAAGTATATAAGATTGGATGGGTAGGTGACAGGTGCCATGGTAAAGGAGATTCTTTTATCAGGCAAAGAAACGAAGGTTTCTCAATATTTTCCAGTCCTCTAAAAAAATTGTTGGAGCACAGGCCAGGTGTGGTAGCTCGCGCGCTCTGGGAGGCCAAGGCTCTCACGAGTTTGAGACCAGCCTGAGCAAAAACAAGACCCCATCTCTACTAAAATAGAAAAACTGAAGCAAGAGGATCACTTGAGTCAGAGTTGGAGGTTGCTGTGAGCTGTGATGCCACAGCACTCTACCCAGGGTGACAGCTTGAGACTCTGTCTTAAAAAAAAAATGGTTCAAGCAGAACTTCCTCAAGTGAAATAATGCACCATAGTGCCTCAACTTACAAAATAATCAAAATAGGTCCTCTTTGGATATCACTGGGGTCGGGATCTTGGAGCCCCCCATGTGGCCTCTCCTTTATCCTCAGGAACCCCTTTGGAATATCCTAGATGAGCACCAATGTCTTTTCCAACTGGAGTTTCCTTGATTCTGTGGTTCTTTGACAAATTTTCAAACCAGAAGTTCTTTTCTTTTTTTTTTAAATTGGAGACAGAGTCTCACTCTGTCCTCAGACTAGAGTGCTGTGGCTCAATGTAGCTCACAGCAGCCTCAAACTCCTGGGCTCAAGAGATTCTCCTCTCTCAGCCTCCCAAGCAGTGGGGAGTACAGGTGCGTGTCACAACGCCCAGCTAATTTTTCTATTGTCAGTGGAGACAGGGGTCTTACTCTTGCTCAGGCTGGTCCCAAGCTCCTGAACTCAAGGGATCCTTCTACCTCAGCATCCCAGAGTGCTAGAATTACAGGTGTGAGCCACTACACCTGGTCTCAAACCAGAACTTCTGCTCTTCGCAGGCTTCTTCTGAGCTGTTCATGAGTTTCCGTGGACGTGATGTCACCAAGATGGCGATGTTTAAGAAGATGGGAAAAACGAAGTGTGTGACCTGCGGCAGCCACACACCTGCACAACCCTCTCCAGGGACAGCCCAACACTGCCACTGTGGACCCATGCTGTGGACCCATGCTGAGGCCAAAGGTCACAGTGGCAGTAGAGGGCAGATCTGAGCTGACCTAAGCAGGTTGTGCCTGCCTTTCACCACCGTTGGTGCAGACAGGGCAAAGGTGCAGACAGGGCAAAACGCCTGCAGGCCCTAAATTCTGAACCAACAGGCGGGCGGGCCGGGGTAGGACTGGTTTTGCCACACTATGGGAAACTCTTCTGGAAGGTAGCCTAGAAGCCTGCTGGAGTCTGCCCTTGGGGTGTCAGAAATGAGCAAGGGGACCTCCCCTGCTCTAAGGGTCCATGTGAGAAGGCCCCCAGACTGCCCGGAGGGCGGCCAGCTATCACCCTCCTTTCTCTGCCCAGTGCTCCCTGGGTCTGAGTCTGTTTTTTTCCAGTAGAACCAGAGTTTCTGTCATAAAATTCTTGGACTACTTGAGGTTTTGGATTATACAGTCCTTTTTTTTTTCTTTTGCATAGTGATGATAGCTCTCGTCTCGCCCATAAACATCTAACTGGAGGAAAACGTTTTCCCTTCAGGAGGATGACAAAACGAATAACACCAAGGAGATTTCATTACAGTGCAGCTGCTTCTCTGGTTGGCGAGAGGCATGGCTGTAACCCGAAGCTGTTTTTGTTTATTTAAAAGGAAAGACAATTAGTCACTCATTCAACAAACTGAGCACACAGAGCTGCTGGGCTCCTGCTGGCCTTGGAGTCAGCCCCAGCTCTGGAGGTGCCATCAGTGACTTACCAGTCCAGGCATCCATTACCTGGGATTGGATCATTACTTGGGATCACGCTGGTACATAGTTAGCCAGGTCAAGAAAGGATGGACAACAGGCCTTCTCAGCAAACAATAGACATGTGTAGCGGCGCAGAGTCAGGGAAGTGCGGGGTCGTCCTCCTGGATGGGGTGGGGCATAAGAGGTGCTGGAGAGAGAAGGCCAGCAGGTGGACAGATTTGTGGGCAGGGGAGGGTCTGGCGAGGAACTGACAGCTGAACGAAGGAGTTTGTACTTTATCCACCCAGTGATCAGGATGGGTTTTGAGCAGGTGGAGTCATGACCATATCAGTACTGTAGGAAAAACTCCTCCATGAAATGATGACAATGTCTACAATTTGCATCCAAATAAACTCAGGCCAAAATACAAAAAGCAATCAATTGCACGATTATTTGTAATGAGAAGCAGCCCAAATGGCTATGGTACAGCCATGCAAAGAGGTATTAGGTAACTATAAAAAGGAATGAGGAATAGCTCTCTCTATATTTTTAAATAAAAAAGGAATGTATGTATAATATTCATCTAAGGAAGGTAGGCAGACAAATACAAACGGATCTGCTTATATTTAAAAACAGACAAGCAATCAATGGAAGGATAAGTCATAGACCTCCTATGAAGTTTTCTTGACAAAAAATTCAACCTAACTCTAGATTCAGATGACAATTTCCGGGAAATACAGGAGACAGCAGAACATGCTAAAGGACACCATGGCGATGGAATCAGTAACCTCCACACTTACTGAAGTGGTAACCTCTATAGGATAAAGGACCTAGTTTCTTAAATAAATTGCAAAAAAAGAAAGATAGAGCAATGTTAATGGAAGCAGGCAGTTGAAGGAAACCTAATAGACATTCCAAACCAATCACCACCTGTGGAACTTATTTACATCCAGATTCAAACAATCTAAAAAAATAAAAACAGAAATGTTTTTGACATATAAAAGACAATTGGAAATTTGAACACTGGCTGAATAGTTGATGATATTAAAAGTATTATTAATTGGTTTTAGGTATGATGTGATTATAGTTTTTTCCCCAAGAGTTTGGAGAGGAGTAGAAAATCAGCATTTCTCAAAACTCTTTTCAAAATCTGCTTCTTCAGCTATCTCCTCTAAATAAATAAACTTGTTATTACAAACTCCAGGTTATTACAAACTCCAGGCAAAGGCAACATGAAGATGAAAAATAATTTGGGGGTCAAAACACATTATGACTAGTATATGTAAACTATATTTACAGTCCCGCTTAAGTACATGATTCTTTAGCCAATTTATAAAATGTTCAAGTTCATTCAAAAAAGAGTGCTGAATTACTGAAAATGCCACCAAAATACCTTCCAATTATATGAATATGCCAAAGTTGCAAGTTTAAAAAGTATATAACATAGGAGAGGTGTTATACAATCATGCTGGAGAAGTTAATGTAAAATTTTAGACCAAAATATGATCCTCTAGTGTCTTAAATGTAAGTAAAGTATTTTAAGTCTTTTATAGACAGGCACCAAGGAGTCATGTGTTCATTTTATTAACACCAGAGGAAATGACAATGCTAAGAATAAGCTTGTATCCATACATGTATTTTCAAGGTACAGAAATGGTATTATGTTATAATATCTCATCTGGTTTCCTACTTTTTTCACTAAGCCCTTTGGCTTCAAGGTGAGTCCAGGTTGCACGTACTGGGCATGGCCACAGTCCACCCATCCACTCCCACATCACCAGGCAGGAACCAAATGTCTGAGTCATAAGAATGATATGGAGGCCTTCGTCTGGAAACCTGCTAGCCCAGCAGAGGCCAAACCCCTTTCCGGTGCCTGTAAGAGACATTCTGGAAGTGTGAAGAGCAGTCATACCTCCCAGTCTCCCTGCAGCTCCAGGCTTAACTCTCACAATGGAAGGATTTGGGGGCAGGAAGGTTAGAATTAGAACAGCCAGTCCTCACTTCTCTGCTCTGGGAGAAGTCACCCCGGGGGCCAGTTAAGAGGCCCAACATCTCCAAAGCACTTGCTCCAATGTCCTAAACCGTGCACCGCCTCTTCTGCACTGTCGCCTCTTACCCCAAAGCTGGGGGTGACAGGGCATTGAGCAGGGACACCTGGGATCAGGTGGTGCCTCCTTGATCTCTGCATCTGCCCCTGCATCTGGGATGAGTCTGTGAGGAGAAGCTTTGCTAACTGCTGGATAGCAGCCACCATAGGTAGCTCAAGCTTCTTGCTCTAAACAAAATTCAGAAAGTTGGTTCTGGCACCAGGTCTCAGGCCCTGAGAAGGGCTTCTTGGGGATTTCTGCGGCCCCCCTCTCTGGCCTCCAGGGGGCACTGTTCCTCCAACATCCATGAATCTGAGCCGCTCCCAGACCGCGGTCCTTGGGCCAGGGGGAATAGTAAGACTCAGATAAAGACTTGGGGAACAAGGAAGGGAAACCGGCCAGGCAGAACCCAAACCTGGACAAGTCCTCTGGGGTATATAGCTTGGCTGTCTCCCACCTGCCCCAGTAGCACCACCACCTCCCCTGGCGTCAGAAGTCCTTCCTATTCCTCTAGTCCTTCCAAATGCAGAACAAGAAAGATTGAGCTCTTCCCCTGCCCTGCCTGGTCCTGAATTTCCACTTCATGCCTCCTTTCCCTGCTAGCAGAGGCCTTTCTCAGTGGCCTCCAGATGGACCTATCTCAGGAAGACACAACCACCACACACCATATGTATGTGAAAGGGCAGGGTAAAGGAGGGCTTTTCTTTGCCCCCTAGACCCTCGCCCCATGGGTATGACTTTGACCCCAGTTCCTGGGGACAGGTAAGGACAGCCTGGAACAAGGCCAGGGAGATTAGAGCAAGAGAGGGATAAGGTGAGTGGGAGTTCAGGAGGGTGTGAGTTCCTCTGGCGCAGCCTGGGGAAGGGGTGGTGGTAGACCCTTAAGAAATAACATGACCTCTGTCTAGGGAAGGGCACTCTCTAGGAGGGTAATACTCTTTGGCGCCACAGCCATGGTTTGAGCATCTCCTACGTGTCAGGCACTGTGCAGGTTGCAGGATACAATCATGAACATGTGCTGTGTGGGTCTTGCAGTCCAGGAGCTGACACTGGAGGGGAGAGGAGATAAATAGTGCTAGTAAATGCATCAATATAAATCACAGTAAGAACGATGGGGGAAACCAGGAGGGTGCCCTGATAGAGCATGCTGGGGAGGAGAGGCTACTAGAGATGTGGTGGTCAGGAAGGGAAGCCACGGGAAGCTATTTCTCCTGACTCTAATGCAGTGACTTACGGGAGGTTCCTCATGCCTGGTAACCCTTTCCTTCTCCTATAGCATCCTCAGTTTCCTCCTCTGTTTTGGTGAAAGAGGTCCCTTCCAGGAGTGCACATGTGACCCAGACCTAGCCAATCAGGACACTGAACCTCACCCTGGCCACAGGGATTGGTGCAGAGATGGGCACATGACTCAGGTCAAGGCGATTGAGGCTGGAAACTGGCTGCAACTTTGGACAAGAAGCATATCCCTTTTTCTGAGGATGTAAAACTAGGGTACAAACCTGGAACAGCCACTGTGGGAAGAGCCTGGCTGAGAATAGAGCCAACCCCAAGTAAAGAAGAGCTGAGGGGCCTTTTGGCTTGCTGAGCACCACCATGGTGGCCTTACAAAAGGCAGCGAAAAGGGAGCCAAGAAGAAAGTGGTTGATCCATTTTCTAAGAATGTTTGGTATGATATGTAAGCAACTGCTACGTTCAAAATAAGAAATATTGGAAAAACACTAGTCACTAGGACTCAAGGAACCAAAATTCCATCCGATGGCCTCAAAGGTGGTGTGTTTGAAGTGAGTCTTGCTGATCTGCAGAATGATAAAGTTGCATTTAGAAAATTCAAGTTGATTATTGAAGATGTTCAGGGCAAAAACTGCCTGACTGACTTCCATGGCATGGATCTTACCCATGACAAAATGTGTTCTGTGGTTAAAAATGGCAGACTCTGATTGCAGCTCATGTTGATGTTAAGCCTACCAATGGTGGTTTGGCGCTAGTAGCACAGTGGTTAAGGCTCCAGCCACATACATCAGGGCTGGTGGGTTTGAACCCGACCCGGGCCTGCTAAAAACAACAATGACAACTGCAACAACAACAAGAAAGCCAGACATTGTAGCAGGCACCTGCAGTCCCAGCTACTTGGGAGGCTGAGGCAAGAGAATCACTTAAGTCCAAGAGTTTGAGGTTGCTGTGAGCTGTGACTCCACGGCACTCTACCGAGGGCAACATAGTAAGAGTCTGTCTCAACAAAAACAGAAAAGACTACTGATGTTTATTTGCTTGTCTGTTCCATGTTGGTTTTACTAAAAAACGCAACAATCAGATACGGAAGACCTCTTACACCCAGCACCAACAGGTTCACCAAATCCAGAAGAAAATGACGGAAATCATGACCAGAGAGGTGCAGATGAATGACTTGAAAGAAGTCGTCAATAAAATGATTCCAGGCAGCATTGGAAAAGACATAGAAAAAGCATGCTGATCTATTTATCCCTTCATGATGTCTTCATTAGAAAGGTAAAAATGCTGAAGAAACCCAAGTTTGAATTGGGAAAACTCATGGAGCTTCATGGGGAAGGTAGTTCTAGAAAAGCTACTGGGAACGAGACAGGTGCTAAAGTTGAATGAGCTGATGGATATGAACCACCAGGCCAAGAATCTGTCTGAAATTCAGGCTTTTAATAATCAGAAATAAAGAATCCTATTTGTGAAAAGAAGAGGAAGGGGGAAGGAGAAGGGGAGGAGGAGGAGGAGGAGAAGCACTGAGGGAGGGGGAGGGAGAGAGAGAAAGAAGTTGATCGAGCCCTAATGCCATTTTTGATCCCTAAATCTGCAGAAGTAAAGAGGAGAATCGTCATCCTCAAAACTCTCTTTACAATCATCCTCCTTCGCCATTCTCCTGTCTGCCTCTAGCTCCGTAGAAGGCTGGAGCCAGTCTTGGCCAGCCCTGAATGAACAGACAGACTCCTAAGATCTTTGCTTATCTTTACCTTTGGGCATCATCCAAACTGCTGAGATAGCAGAAAAGCATTTAACATCCTGTTACATGAGTTTGGCTGGCCCCTTTCCACAAATGGCCTGAGGCCCAGAGCGGTTAAGTAACTTACCAAGAACACACAGCTGGCCAGAGGTAGAGCTGAGTTCACAACCAGGTTTATATCTCCCTCTTTTTACTACCCCAGTCTTTGGGGAGGCTGGAGTCCCAGATGGTGTTGTGGTCCAGCAGGCAGCACCAACATGGGGGTGAGGGCGGGTGGCTCTCGGTATCAAGACCATAAGTAGTTTGACCTGGGGCCCAGGATCCCGACCTCAGCCCTGGCAGGCTGGTGGCAGGGGGGAGTCCCATATCCAGAGGAAATGTCATAGGCCAGGGTCTAGAGACTGAGTGGTTCTGTGTGCCAGGTGCCATGCCAGGCAGGTAACATGCTAATGTGCTTCATCCAGAGAGGAAGCTGACTGCCAGCCAGAGCTTGGGAGACCTGCTGCTGGCCACCTGCTTCTCCTTTCCGTGTCAGGACTGATTCCCGGCTGGGGTGAGGCTGAGGCTGCTCAGCAGGGAGCTCCAGCTGTCGGAGCAGAGGGAGGCAGTGGCAGGGGCCAGCCCTCATCCTCCCCTCCATCAGTCTTCCCCTTTCCATCTTCCTAGCCTGGCCCTGGCCCAGCGTCCTCATGCCTCTCCAGAATCCTCACCTGCCTCCCTGCCCACCAGGGCTGCCCTGATCCCTGACTGCGCTGCTTGCTGCCCTAGAGTGTGCTTTATAATGGCAATCTTCATCTGCAGAGGATCTGCAAAGCTGCTCAGCCTGACATTGACAGTGGTTCCAAAATGTGTCCTACTCAGCTTTTTCAAGTTTATTTCTCATTCCCTCAGCATGCATCCTGCACGCGTGTCAAGCTGCGCACAGCTATCCTCGGCCACACCTCTGTTCAGCCTGTCTCTCTGCCACCCCTGCCCTCCCCTCTCCTTCACTATGCTAGTCAGCTTTGAATTCAGCCAGGCACTACCGGCGTCTCCCTCTGTGCCAGCCATTCCCGCACCTCGGCCCTTTGTATGTGATCTTGTTGCCCAGCCAGGGTTCTCTGCCTGCTGCCCGGGAGGAAGCCAGTGCACTGAGGCCTCAGGGAAAGAGTTCCTTTCTCATCGCACTAAGCCGGGAGATGGGAGGAATTTCTCGAATCCGAGAACTTGAGAGACAAGATGTTTACAGACAGCTTGGGCAGAGGATCAGGCCATCAGAGTCTGCTAATTGGCTGTATCTGGGGTGGAATCACCAGTCCCCAGTATGGGCTGCCGGACTAGGTGAGTCAGCCAATCCACTGGAACTGGCCAAGGGCCAGGTTCTTGGGTGGAGGGTCATGAGACCAGTTGAGTCAGTTCCTCGGTACGGGCCACCAGTCTGGGTGGGTCAGCCAATCCACCAGAATGCAGATGGGAAGATGTATCTCAGAAACTACCCCAGGCTTCAAAGAGGTAATGTTATCTATGGAGAAAGCGAAGAATCTTTATGACCACCCGCTCTGTGACATTAGAGTAGCAGTTATGCACAGCGACTATTATTGTTTTTGGCTAGGCTCATTCCTCCACATAGAGTTTGGGGCCCCTACCCCAGTTCTCAGCTTGCATCCCCTTTATTAATTTGTAAGGGTGGTTTCAATCTCGGGAATCCTCATTTACTAACTCCTGGGTGAGACCCTCCCCTTCTTTCCCTATCTCTCTGAACTGTAACCCTTCAAGGGCAGATGCTGTGTCTTGCTCATGCCAGGGTCCCGTGGTGCCCTGCCTGTGGCAGGGGTCAACGAATGTGTCACATAACTGGGACAAACACAGGCTCTGGGAGGAAAGCACACATACTGGCTTTGGAGGTTAGAACTTGGCCACTTAGCCTGTAAGTAGTCTGTGGAAAGTCACTGCGTTTCTCTGGGCCTCAGGATCCCCACCTGTACCATAGGGCTACCATCCTTGTCCTGGCTACATTACTGGGCTAAGATGGGAGACTGCAGATGTGGGCTGTTGTTACAATGGTTTTCCTTGCAGGCAGGAGGTGTACTGGGGGCAGAAGGAAATAATTGTGTTTCTTGGAGATTCTTAGCTGTAAGAGCTGAGCAAGGCCAATGTGAGGTCCCCTCCATGCCCCTCAGATGCCACCCCGGGGGGTTAAGGTGAGGGATGGGGCAATGGTTGAGTAGCCCCATGTCCCCGTCTATGTGAGGAGTGGGTTAGGTGCTCTTAGGAGTTGTGTCAGTGTCGAGGAGGAGCAGGAGGCCTTCTTCAGCCTATGACCGCCTGCATGGTGTTGGGTGGCCATGGGCTCACTTGGTCAGCTTGCAGTACTACATTCCCCAAGACTCTAGGCTGCTTACAGGGACTCAGGGAGGCGGGGGGGGGGGGGGGGTAATTAGCTGGGATGTCATCCTTGTGCTGTATCTGAATAGGAATGAAGAGCTGAGCCCTCTGAGAACCAGCGGCCCCCTTCTCCAGAGGGGAAACCAAGGATCACACAGGAGAAGGGACTTGCCAAGGTCACTTCTGCAGTCTTAGCTCCAAAATAAGAGTACGGCTTTTGGAGACCGGGAGGTCTGAACTTCAGCTCTGCCACTTGCTAGCTATGAGTCTGAGCAAATTATAACCCCCCAAGGCTTAGTTTCAAATGTTAACGGGCAATTCCAATTCTAATATTTTACTGCCATGAGGGTTAGAGGAAATGATGGATGTAGCCTCTGCCTTCCTCAGTGGCTTTGGAGGCATCCGGCCCCGTGTCCCTGGGCACAGAGTAATGGGGGTGTTTATTCCAAGCCATCCTGAGCTGCTCAGGGGAAATACGCTCCTGGTTCTCAGGTGACAAAGCTCCCAGAGGCTTTAGGAGAGAATCCCGGGGAGGGGAGGAAAAGAGAGTATGAAGCTGGCTTTGGGCCCGGGCCCGGAGGTGGCGAGCTCTAAGATCAGAGAAGCTGTGTGTGGGAAGCAGAGGGAAGCCCGAGGAAGCTCAGCTACTAAAGACTCACACTTCCTTTCTCGAATAATTGGCAGAGCATGTTTTCATGGCTGAGACCTCCCTGTACGTATAATGGTATATAACCTGCTGAGGTTTTGCTTTTATTATTATTTTTAATCAACACATAATAACTGTACATACAGTATGATATTTTGACACATGTACACAATGTGTACTGATCCAGTCAGGGTAATTAGCACACCCGTCACCTCAAACATTTATCATTTCTTCGTGTCTGGAACATTCCAAGCCTGCTCTTCCAGCTATTTGAAAAGACCAGGCAGTCCCTGGGTTATGAATGAGACAGGTTCTGTAGGTTTGTTCTTACATTGAATTTGAACGTAAGTTGAGACAGGTACATTTACCTATTGCCTATTACCATTTGCCTACCTGTAATAGCTTCCAGTGTGAGTTGTACGTAAGGCAGACGTTTCTAACTTGAGGACTGCCTCTATACAATCAATTGGTGTTAATTGCGGTCACCCCACAGTGTTATAGGTTATACTTTATTCCTCCTATCTAATTGTGATTTTGTACCTATTAACGAACCTCTCATTATCCCTCACCCCTTCTCCCCCTCTAGTAACCACTATTCTCTCTACTTCTATGAGATCAACTTTTTTAGCTCCCACATGTGAGTGAGAACAGGCAGTGCTTAATCTTTCTGTGCCTTCCTTATTTCACTTAACATTATGTCCTCTAGGCTAATTCACGCTGCTGCAAAAGACAGGATTTCATTCCTTTTAATGGCTCAATAGTACTCCATTGTGTATCTACAGAACATTTTCTTTACCCATTTATCCATTGGGGGGTACTTAGGTTGCTTCTGTGTCTTAACTATTGTGAATAATGCTGCAATAAACAGGGGAGTACAGATGTACTTTGACATATTAATTTCTCTTTGACAAACTAATTTCATTTCCTTTGGATCTACACCCAGCAGTGGGATTGCTGAATCATATAGTAATTCTATTTTTAGCTTTTTGAGGAAGCCCTATACTGGTTTTCATAATGGCTGTACTAATTTACATTTCCACCAACAGTGTAAAAGAGTTCCCCTCTTTCCCCAACTCCCCATCATTTGTTATATTTTTGTCTTTTGACAGCATCCATCCCAACTAGGGATATTCATTGGAATATGGAAATTGGAATATTGGAAATATGGATATTCATTCATATTTCATTATGGTTTTGATTTGCATTTTCCTGATGATTAGTGATGCTGAACATTTTTTCACATAGCTATTGGCCATCTGTGTGTCTTCTTTTGAGAGATGTCACTTAGCTCATATGCCCTTTTTTTTTTCTTTTGAAACAGAGTCTCACTTTGTCACCCTTGGTAGAGTGCTGTGATGTCACAGCTCACAGCAACCTCCAACTCTTGGGCTCAAGTGATACATTTGCCTCAGTCTCCCAAGTAGCTGGGACCACAGGGCCCACCACAACACCTGGCTATTTTTAGAGATGGGGTCTCGCTCTCGCTAGGACTGGGATTTTCCCATTTTTTAATCAGATTGTTTTGGGTTTTTTGCTGTTGTTTGAGTTCCTTTTATATTCTGGATATTAATCCCCGTTGGATGAATAGTTTGCAAATGTTTTTCTCCCATTCTGCAGGGTGAGTCCTCAGCAATCTCTACCAACCTAGGCACGTGTGTCCCTGCACAGACCCAGCCAGGAGCCCTGCAGACAGTGGGGCAGAAAGTCAAGGCCAGGGCCAAACCCCGGGCCCGGAGAGGACAAATAAGGGGCTCTGGGAGCAGAACAGACGGGGAAGGGATTGCCAGGCTGCCTGGAAGAGGAAGAAAGAAGGGGACTTGGACGGAAGGGAAGAGAGTGGGGACTGCTGGGGGAGGGTACGAGATCCAAAGGGAAGGGCTGCTTCAGCACCTGGACATAAGGTGAATCCAGCTCTCAAGCGGCCAGAGGCTGACCTGAGGGCAGGACTGGGTGCCAGGGGGCTCTGACAGGCTGCCCAGGGCCTGGGTCACTGTGTGACCCTAAATAAGAACATTACCTTGCTGGGCACTGGTTTACTCATCTGCCATCTCAGACATCCTCTGGCCTGGCAGTGTCCTAAAGAGATGAATGACCTCCCATCTGGCCCGCAGAGTCAGTTTGAATATCTACCCAGATAGTGTCTCTGCTAGAAACAGGACACAAGTGCTGGCTTAGTCAATTCTCTTGGAATGCCGAGGAGCCTTTTCTGGAGAATTACTGGAAGAAAATTCAGAGGGAAGGGGCTTGCTTAGAGAGAGTGACCACAGCCAGGACAGAGTGGACAGGGGAGGGCAGAGCCTGCAGAGGTAGGGGGTGCCAGCTGGGGAGCCCCGTCAGGGACAAGGAGAGTCATGGAGCTGCAGCTCACACCTTTCCAATGAAGATGAGAAAATGGCTCTTGCTTTGACTAAGCCATACTGCTCGGCTAGGGGAAGAGGGTCCAGTTTTCAGACCTCACTTGTCCCCTGGGCAAGATGTCCTTGTGTTGGGTTCTACAGAAGCAGACACTGAGACAGTGTTTGGGGCTCACGGTGTTTAGTAGGGACCCACATCTGTGAAAGGAAGCGGGGAGCAGGCCTGGGCAGAGGGAAGTCGACCTGCACCGTAGACTCAGCAAATTCTCGGCTTAACCAGCGCTGGAGCAGGTAGTGTTCCCGAAGGCATCTGGCATCAGACCTAAACGGACAGGCCTTTGCACTCCTGCCTCTGTCGGCTTCCAGATGTTGGCTACCACTGGAAGGGCAAAACCTCAGAAGAGGCGGGCTCTGCAGGAACTGACTGCTGGGACTATCTGCTGATATCTCTTCCTGCAGCTGGACAGTGGTTCTTCCTTCAAGGGGGATCTGGCCCTGTACATGTCCATGTCCAGCAAAAGGCAGCCCTGGGCGGGGGGAGAAACTTTAGAGGATACAAACCTGTGTCTGGTCTAGATGCTTCGAAAAACGCAGGTGGGGAAAAGAAAATTGAACAGCAGTCTTTGTACCAAAGGAGTCTTGATCAGGACAGTCAGATTTGCCGAGCATGCTGGTTCCTGATTTTACGGCGCAGAGGTTTTGAAACGTCTGGTTTGTCACAGTTCACCACTTCCCTCTACTCCCTGCACTAGATCCTGGGCCTGGTAATATGCTTTCTGCGGAGCAAAGATAGCAGATCATTCTTTAATTATGTCTAAGCAAAGAACATCATTTCCCTTCTTTTCCTATTTGTGTGTAATTTGGCTCTGAGCCCTTGAAGTCAGGGAGTAAGGCGGCATCTCTGAAAAGAGATATGACCTGAGTCCTCAAGAGAAGGGACCATTGGGCTTCAAGGCCTTCAACGCCCTGCCAGTGCCCTTAGCTTAAAGTCCAAGCGCTCAGCCTGGCATGAAGTGCCTGCAGGAGCTGGCCTGCTTCCTGCCCCTGCCACAGAGTGGGGGCTCAGAGAGGGTTGCTGAGTGAGTGAAAATGCTTCTTCTTATTAATGGTGATAATAATAATTAAAAGGACTCATGTTTCTCTAGCTTCTACCAAACCATGGGAACTCATGAGGGCTCGGTATCAGCCACACACTAAAATGGCTTGGCTCGTTTGCTCTTAGAAAACCTCGTCTCTTTCCACAAAGTCTACTCCGGACAGTTTCTAGAAGACAAGAAGGAGATAATAATGAGTTCTGAGCAAAATCTCTGGGCTCCCCTCTGAAAGGAACTAGGGATTCTCGGAGAAAGGTTGATTCCAGAGTGGGGAAGAGGGGAACTGACAAGGTAATCCTGAAACAGCCTGTGCAAAAAAGGAAGGATGTGCTCCATGGATGACGGGGTCATATCCAAAGGTAACAGAAACTACCTTAAGGGGCTTACGGCGTTCAATCTGGGATAATTTGAGCAACACAATGAATACACATAATAATAGTAATTGGATGAAACAGGAATTCCAGGGTCCACACTAATATAAGTAAATGAATAAATAAATGGGAAAAGGAAACATTGTTCCTTAGAGTGTGATAAAGTAGATGGAATGATGGAGTTAGAAAATCATCCACGGATGCTAAAACCAGTGAGTGAAGGTGCAGTGAAAACCAAGATCTGCATATTTACCTCATCCCAAAGGATTTTTCCACAAAGGGAAAAACAGTAACTTTATGGTGAAGAAAACTGATGGATGCCACCTTAACCAAATGGTCAAATTAACATCACCAATGATGGGACAAATTAATATCACATGCCTCCTGCCATGATCCACTGAGAAGGGCACAGAAGCATGTGTGTAGTGTTCCTGCCCCAACCTCATCAACCTGCCTCTAACTTTGAGGAAGGGACCGGACACAAACCCAAATTAAGACACATTCTTTTTTATTTTATTTATTTATTTATTTTAGGACAGAGTCTCACTATGTCGCCCTTGGTAGAGTGCTGTGGTGTCACAGCTCACAGCAACCTCAAACTCTTGGGTCTAAGTGCTTCTCTTGCCTTAGGCTCCCAAGTAGCTGGGACTACAGGCGCCTGTCACAACACCGGTTTATTTTTTTGTTGCACTGGGCTGGTTTGAACCCGCCAGCCTTGATGAATGTGGGCAGTGCTGCAACCACTGTGCTACGGGCGCCAAGCCAAGAGTCATTCTATAAAATAACCAGCTTGCAATCTTCCAAAGTGTCAAAGTTATGAAAGTCAAGAAAAGGCTAGGGAACTGTCACAGACTGAATGAGACCAGGAGGGAAAAAAAAATAGCTTTAAGGGATATTATAATTGATGGAATTAACTTTGAAGATGGAGCTCAAATTACACAAGAGTGTTATATTGATGTTAAATTTCTTAATTTTGTGAAAATTGTACTGTAGTTATATAAGATAATTTCTTGGTTCTTAAAAAATATACACTTGAATAATTTAGGGGTGCATGGGTTCCATGTCTCCATCTTACCCAACTAATATAAAAATATGTATATAGGCTCGGCGCCTGTGGCTCAACGGGCTAAGGTGCCAGCCATATACACCTGAGCCGGAGGGTTCGAATCCAGCCTGGGCCTGCCAAACAACAATGATGGCTGCAACCAAAAAAAAAAAAAAAAAAAATGGCCAGGCATTGCGGTGGGCGCCTGTAGTCCCAGCTACTTGGGAGGCAGAGGCAGGAGACTCTCTTGAGTCCAGGAATTGGAGGTTGCTATGAGCTGTGATGCCACAGTACTCTATCCAGGGTGACAGCTTGAGGCTCTGTCTCAAAAAAAAAATTTTTTTTAAAAATATGTATATATAAAAATGAAGAGCAAAATACTAAGAAAGCAATTACAAAATTTAAACAACTTGATGCAACGGGGTAAAGGGGACTTGTTTGTACTCTTTTCTTTAAGTTGAAAATAATATCAAGATTAAAATCTACACAGCAGGGGTACAGGTACATGCCTGTAATCCCAACACTTTGGGAGGCCAAGGCAGGAAGATGTTGTCAGGAGTTTAAGACAAGCCTGGGCAACATGGCGAGATTTGATCTCTACAAAAAATAATTAGCAGTAATCATTGCAATAATTGCAATATTAGCAATAATAATTGGTGGGTATCTGTAGTCCCACCTACTCAGGAGGCTGAGGCAGGAGGATCCCTTGAGCTCAGGAGTTGGAGGTTGCAGTGAGCTATGAGGATGCCACGGCACTCTAGCCTGGCTGACAGAGCGAGACCCTATCTCTAAAAAAAAAATCATGAAAGAAAAGAACATGAGAAAATGTGCCTCCTATGGACAGCCTGAGGAGGGCACTTCCAGGACTGGGTGTGGGAGGCAGCTGGGAGATAGGTGCCTGCACCCTGAGAATGTGGCGTCTCACAGCATGATGAAAGTCTTGCTCTCCGGCTATAAGGTGCTCCTCAGCTTGTTCTGCTATCTGAGTCCTGGGAATGAAGCTTTTCTAGCTGAGGCTGAGTGGACAGGCCGTCAGTAACAACACTGGTGTGAGGGTGCCATCACCACTTTCCGCTGTGAACCTCCTGTGGGTGAGATCTGGGCTGGCTGCCTTTTCTTTCTTTTTTTTTTTTTTTTTGCAGTTTTTGGCCGGGGCTGGGTTTGAATCTGCCACCTCTGGCATATGGGGCCGATGCCCTGCTCCTTTTGCCTTTTCATGTTACCCAACGCTGGTGTGGGCATGGACATCTTATTTAAGCTTTAGAACAAACTGAAATAAGTAGGCTCAGGGCCCCTATTTACCAGATGGGGAAACTGAGTCTTGGCAAGGTGAGGCTGGAACTCTTCCAAGCCTAGCTCGTGACTTGTCCCCTGCAGCTCCTGGCACATGCCCATCTGGACCTTGGCATTGGCCCCTCTGCCTGCCTTCGGCTGCCTCTCCTGTCTCTGCTTATTGATTTTCTGGCCCAGCCAAGACTGAAGTCAAGGTCTCCTGCCTCTGAATTGCAGGTTATCGGTGGTAATTAAATACCAACCGGGCTGAAATCAAGCTTTGCCTTACCATAAACAAGCCATTTTCCAACTAAATTAAAACCAACCCAACTGGGGAGTGGATGCTAAAAACCATTTTGAACCTCTTTTGAGAAGCAGCTGTCATAATGGAAAAAACAAAACAGGCTAGAAAGGGTTGGGCATTGGAGGACCATCGGTAGGCCTAGGCTGGGACCTGGTCTTCCAGGGTTTTGATACAAACTCCCACAGAATTCCCGGTAGGAGCCCTTTGTAAACCTCTGGATGCCTCTGCTCTCTGTCCAGTGAGCTGGTGGCGGAGACGCCTGGGACTCAGGAAGGACCCCTCCCCCACACGTTACCAGGCCAGCTACCAAGTGGCCACTTTGCACCTCTTTGCACCTCTTTGACATCCTTCAAGCATCCTGACCGGCACTCTGAGGACTGACAGTGCTTGGAAACTCAGAGTCACACTCTTGCGGCTCCGTATTAGTAAATCTGAAAGCTCCTTGTCAACTCAGAAGAGCTGTGTGAATGGGAAGACTTATTTTGCAACTGCTTTCAGGGGCAACTGAAAAACAGAATCTATATCACATCCTGAAGGCCAAGGGCCACACCCTCAGCCCCCCTGAAGACTCTGGGGCGGGGATGTTTCCAACAGAGAGCCCTGTCCCTATGGCCCCTGGGCTCCATACTTCCTCTTCCCCTGGAGACTTCCTTTCTTTCTCCTTTCTCCTCATCCTGCTTTTGTCTAAGGCCCTGACCCTCAAGCAGCACATTTTGGGGAGGAAAGACCCCACTTAGCAATGGGGCTCCCTCAAGTTAGCTGGACTCTCTGAGCCTCAGTTTCCTTATCTGTTGAATGGGGCTATAATGCCTTGCGTGATTTCAGGGAAGCCTAAGTGGGGTATAAGGCACGTGAAGTGCTCAGCACAGAGCTGACTCAGTGAGACCCCAGTTACTCTGAACTTCCTGTCCCACTTTGTCTCACAGGTGACCTTTTTATCGTTAGTCAGGACCCAGCTCCCCTTCTGTGGAAGAACTTCATTGGCCAGGCCCTCTCTCTTCATGGGCCAGAGCTTCTCTCTCCAGCACACACTGCTGTCCACACGTAGCACGTTCACTCTTCCTGACCTGCCTCCCCCACCAGCCTGGGTTCATTTCCACGTCCCCAGATAGGGGCTCAGGAAATTCTGGCGGGTGTGCCAGAGCAGGGCAGGGGGGTTGACAGTGGGTGCCCTAGCATAGTAGTGGAAATGTGCCTCTGGCCACCTGGAGGGACTCTGCAGACATGTCCCCCCAAAACAGTGGACCCCGGGGCTGGGTACTAGAACATCGGGATTCAGCCGTGGGCTAAATGGGTAGAACCTGGCAGCTTGGGTGCGCACGGCGGTGCACTCACCGAGGTCTCAATAGATGACTCGTGAATGCCCTTGTGGCCACAAGCTGACACAAGTTAAGGGAGGGTTGCTCCTCCAGCAAATGCTTCCCTCCAGGAGGCGCTGCGCTGGGGCGGTCTAATGCTCTTAGATTACCTGATGGGACAGCGAAGCATGCACCACTGTTGCACTCTGTCCCCAGCAGGAACCTGGGTGCGGGCTTGGGAACAGTCCAGCTGAGAGTGTGACCTGGCAGCTCTGTCCCTGCCTGAGGCTGATATTATCCTGGCACACACAGCAGGTGACTAGGGGAGGGGTGAGTCACTCCTTACCCAGGTTCCTGGGGCATCCTGACGTGGAGGCTGCCTGTGCAGGGAGGCAAGTCCATGGGGAATGGGAATGCCCGGCCGGCGGGGGGCGCAGGTCAGCGTGGTGGCCGGCAGGAGGTGGGTTTCTCAAGGAACCCAGGGTGGGCAGAAGCTTGTCCCACACATACTCCTATCCCCAAGGGAGTGTAACGTTAACTAGCAAATAAAAAACACCATTCCCGAGAGACCACAGGAAAGGAAAAATTTTATGTTCTAGTAACTTTAATGGCAATGTTTGCCCTGCTTTTTTGAGGACGAGGCTTCACATGTTTACTTTGTGCCGGCCCTGCCAGTGATGCAGCTGGTCCTGGCAGTGAGCAATCAGTGAGATGAGGCATGGAAACCCAGCCTGTCTGGAGGTGTTACTGCCCCCTGAATGGGACTGGCATTATCACTTTTATTTTATGCCACTCTACAGGATGGGTGAAGTGGCTTCAGGAACTGAGGCCTGCTAGGCTGCTGGCTGTGGCAATAAATATTCTATTAAGTGCAACTGATTTTGCATTTTATTCTCAATCCTGAGACTTACTATTTCTCGAATTCTTCGAGCAGATGTATTCAAATACCACGTGAAGCAGCTGGGGCTGTGCGTGGGTGGGGGCTGCCCCCACTGCCTGGCCCAGCCTGAGGCACATCTATCCAGACATCAAGTCAAACTGTGTTTTGAAGCAGCTGGAACAGTCACTAAAAAGCTGTGATTTTCAGGAACAGATTCCCCTCCCAAGTGGGGTGCCTGGATGTGGGTTGGGCAGGTGAGGGGCTGCTCAAATGACCTGGCCTTGGTCCCCTACCTCCTCATGTCCCACACCCCAGCTTCATCTCTCTCAGTTGTCACAACGTCCTCCTCTGCTCTCACCCACTCCAAGTCACTCCCTGTGAAGAGAGATCTTTCTAGAATCTGTCAGTCTATGTGCCCCTCCAGGCAGAGGTCAAATCTGCCTTATCCCTGGGTCCCTCGTCCCAGCAATGCCTGGGAGAAGTCAGTGCCCAGAGTGTCGGTGGCTGAGGAGAAGGTCGTGGTGGTCACGGTGGTTGGTTCCTAGCAGCCACGGCTGCCCAGTCGAGTCTCATTCCCATGGCCACTGAGGGAGAACTGTGAGCTCGTGACCCACTTCTGGCCAGTGAGACCTAAGGGGTGTTCTCCTGGGGGGTTAGATGGAAAGAAAGGTGGAGGGACTTTGGGAAAGATGAGGCACAAGGACACAGGTGTCCCTTTCCTTCCTCTCTTCCTGTCTAGAGTGGTAGACAAGGGCTGCCATAGCTCCAACCTGTGGAGGAAGACAGTAAATTGAGGAGAAGCTCAGAGAAGCTGAGCTGGAGGCCTCACATACCTCGCTAGAAGCTGCACTGCTTGCAGACCCCTCGCGTGGTGCTATGTGTGGCCCTCCCCTTGTATTAAAAGAGGGTATCTAGTCTGCCTCCAGAATTAGCAGGCTCACCCCATTTGATAGGGTGTCAGACCCTCAGGTCTACATTCCTTGCAGCCCAAAGCATCCTCAGTGGGTGCACATAACCCGGTGACTGTGGGAGCGCACTTGCTATGGCCGGACTCTCCCCCCAGTAGCACCAGCAGCCTCACTGGGCTCAGTTTTTCCGTCTAATGATTGCATTGAGCAGTTCTGGAGGCAGAACAGGAGAAAGGAAGGGTGAAGCCCTTTTAAAATATAGGGTGTTGGTAAATGACAACTGTGAAAGTTATAAGTATGTGCTTGTAATCAGACAGAACTGGGACGAAAGCCCAGACCCGCACTTCCTGGCTGTTACTTGGGTGAGGTGCACACACTCTTTAACCGTTCGTTTGCTCATCTGTGAAGTAGGGACAATGATGGGTAAGTGAGGCGGGTTGTTCAAAAAGCTAACGAGGCACCTGGTGCTCAGTAAGGGCTCCAAGGCCAAATTGGCCATCGGGCTGCCCAAACTTGGGAGCTGTGAAAGGTAAGAGGAGGATGGAAGGGGAAGAGGCAGGCCTTTGTAGCAGAGAACTTCAGAATCTCTCCGAGTGTTCCTCATATTACTTCCTTCCCCAATTGCTCCAGCCCACACTCAGCATGGCCATCTGTCCAGGGCTGCCCTGGCTGGACCAGTGCGATTGGGAAAGAAAAGCCTCACGTGTGGAGGCCTTGAGGGTTGCCTTCAGGAGTGGGAAGGCATGTCAGGAGGGAAGCCGGGCACAGAGCAGCAAAGGTGTGGAGGTGGGAGGGGGGAGAGGAAACGGCCTGGCCGGAGCAGAAGTTTGTGGGAGGTGATGGGAAGAACACCTGGAAAGGCGGGGCAGGGGGCCAGGCTGGGTAGGAGCCTTCTACTAACAGGCTTTCTAGTCTGACTCCAGTACTAGAAGCATCACCCCATCAGATAGATGGAGAAACTGAGCCTCCTGGGGCCGGTAATACCATTCGGATGAGAAGTGCAGTCTCAGCCTGTGGACTCTGGAGTTCAAGGTGATTTTACAACACAGCCGTCTTCAGTAGCAGGTAACAGGAAACCTGATTGGGCTTAACAATTTAAAGCTGAAGATGGTTATTAGCTTACGTACAAGATCCTGAAGGTAGGGGGTTTTTCCAGGGCCAGTCCCATTCCTCTGCAGTTCTCCTAACGTGTTCCCTCTTGGGTGGCTATTTTGGAGGCCTGTGTGTGCCCCCACCCCAAACCCTGGGCATGGGAGACGGGCACCTGGGGCTTAGCTATGCCTTCTGCAGCGGCTCTCATCTGTCTATCACCCCAGTCAGCAGTAAGGCGGACATTAGTGAGGGTGGTGATTTGTGGGCCCTGACTCATCCCTTTTCACCAGCCCACCCTGGGCTCAGGACTCCCTGCCAGCATCTTCTGCTTAGTGGGCTGGGCAGGGCCTGGCTTTTCGGGGCTGTGTCTGGGGCTCTTCCCAAGGTGGTACTGGACAGCCCTGTGCACCTGTCCTACAAAACTGGAAATTCCAGAGGTATTTTTGACACTGTCTCTTTTCTAAAGACTAGAGTGGCAGATATGGAAACTGAGGCTCAGAATATCACAAGGTCTATTAGGGTCCTTCAGCCACTGAAGCGTAGGGCCCAAACTAAACAAAAACTGGGGCTCGGTCTGGGTTTCCACACTCCTACCTCTGTGGTCCCCAAGCACAGCTGCATCTGTGCCCCGTAAGCCCTTGGAGGGCAGGCCACCAAATAGCCAGGGTTTGATGAATGATAGATGTCCCCGGCCTGGGCAGACCCCTCTGGAGTGGCTCGCTGTGCAGGGTAGAAAGTCTAGCAACTCCGGGCCTAGCCTGGAAAGGGGCCAGGCTGGCTCATGACAGCACCTGGGGCTCTCCTTGCCCCCAGTGTCAGTAGGCCTCAAGCTCCTTATGTTTCGGAAGGGGGCAAGCAGAGGCAGGATGGCAGGTGGCAGGCGGGGCACTCAGGGAAGGCGGCAGCTCCACTTCCTGTGGGCGAGGGCCGGGTGCCTGCCCCACACAGCTTGCACAAACCTTCTGCTCAGGCCTCAGGCTGTCTGCCCTCCTGGCCTGAGCTCCAGCCCGCCTCTCTACTGGCCACTGCCCCCCACCCAGTGCTGGCGTCCTTGCTCCCTGCCCTGGGTCCCAGACTGTGTCCTCCATCGCTGCAGGGCTGGCTGGCGAGGGGCCGGCGGACACCAGGTCCCGCCCTCCCATCACTGAGCACTGCTCCTTCCTCATTTTGCTGCTGATTCTCGCCCCAAACAAAACAGGTTGAGCCCTTTCCTCCCCTCGCGGCTGGTCTCTGGCTTGCTGCTGCCTTCTGAGCGCTGCAGACGGCGCCGGCCAGGGAGGGGGGACTGGGACGCTGCTCCTGGCGCCTGGCCCTGGGCAGGCCCGTGGCAGGAGAGCAAGCAGTGCAGCGGCAGTCGCTTGAGGATGATGCCCCAGCTGCAGTTCAGAGATGCCTTTTGGGTGAGTGAGGATGGCCGGGGGCACTGGGCAAGTGGAATGGCCCAGTGAGGCCCGCATTTCCATGGCAGGTGATGGGATGTGGCTCCGAGGTGGGAGTTTGTTTGCCCTTAGAAATAGTGGTTAACTTTTGGTCTTAACTATTGCGGAGGTGGCCTGAGCCCTCGCCCTGTCTGAGCTGGTGGGCAGGGGGCACTGTGGGAGGGAGCTGCTTTCTCCTTTGGGAGACCCCTCCCCTCAGCAGGAGCTTGTCAGGAGTGTCTAGGTGGGTAGAGGCTTGAGGACAACAAGTGGGTCACAGATCTGGGGCCCAGACAAACTTGGGTACAGACCTTGACTGTGACTTACAGGCTGAGCACGTCTTTCATGCCTCTGAGCCTCACTTTCTCCATCTACATAATGGGGATGAAAAAAGCCCGGCATAGCAACCAAATGGGGGAGTAAGAAGGGCTTTGCTGCGCCAAGGCCCAGCACTTTGCTGGCACGCCAAATGGTGATCCTCTTCCCCCCAGCCCAACACCTTCCCTGAAGACCTTAGGGGCCCTTCAAGGAGGCAACCAGGCTGGGCACTTCCTTGCTTGCTTTCTTAAATTCAGGGCAGGCATAAATCAAGTCATTTCCCCCATGAAATAAAGGCTCCCAGCCAGTAGTGGAGGAAAAGTGGCTTGGCCCAGGCCACATAGCCTGCAGCCCAGCTTGGACCTCAGATCCCCTTGGATTTTTTTCCAGCTGTCCTTCAACCATCCCTCTGGTCCTTAAATTTCCCCCACGTCTCTAGGGGGAAAAGCTAAGGCAGTTAGAGCTGGGGGATATAACTGTCCTGAGTCTCTGGCCCTTAGCTCAGCCTCAGCCAACAGCCTGGCGCTCCATGGGCCCTGTCCTGGGGCCGCAGCCAGGAGGATGAGCGCTAATGAGCCAGGTCTCCCTACTTCCGGGCCAGCTCTGCTTGGGGCCTGTGGCCAGTGTGTGAGTGGCCTGCTTCCTCTGCACTAACTGCACAGTGGCAGAGGACCCACCCTGTGGCTTTCTGAGCCTCAGTTTCCCCATCTGTACAAAGAGAGCGGGACTAGCCCAGAGAAGCCACTGGTGGTAGAGCTGGCACGGCCCATCTGAGCAGTAGTCACCAGGGTGCTCACAGCTCAGGCTGGCAGCTGGAACCCTGGGAGTAAACTTGGGGGGTGCGAGTCACAACATCACTGCCCTGACTTAGAGTACAAAGTTGGGGAAGGGGTAGGGCCTGGAAATCCAGGCTATTTAGTAACCCAGGGCAGGCCAGGACCTTGTACCCAGCCCAGAGATCCCAGGCCCACCTTCCCTAGAGTGGAACTGAGGCAGGGGGCAGGATCTGTGCAGGGGATGGCATATGAGGGGCAGGGTGTGGTAGCAGTAACAGAAGCAAGCCACCAGCCCACCTATGGGAGCTTCCTGAGTGGCATCCGCCCAAGTTCTGCCCTTGCCACGCCCCTGAGCTGCTGTGGCCTTCGTGGCCTCCAGGTACCTACTCTCCTCCGTGCCTGGCTCCCTGGGCCGAGGGTGAGGATACAGCTCCCCAAGGGAAAGCCAGAGCAGGAAGGGCAGAGAGGTGGCCAGTGGGGGCCTCTTACCTGAGCCTGGCCCGACCCCCCCCTGCGAGCATCACCGCCTTGGGGACTCTGGGTAAGAATGCGGCTCCCTTGCGCCCTGCCCAGCGCACGGTAGGACTGCCGTGGGCACTGAAGGCGTGCGGCTGTTCTCAGGCTGTGTGCACGTTCACTGCTTTAATCCTCACGACACATGCTATTGTTGTCCCTATTTTTCAGATGAGGGAACTGAAGCACAGAGAGCTTAAGGGACTTGCCTGGGGTCACACAGCTGGGATTAAGCCTGGAAAGTCTGGCCCCAGTGCTTGTGTGGCCTATTGTGTGTCACTGCCCCACGAAGTTCTTGTAGAGCACTGGATCTTTGGGTTTCAGGGGCCACATAGGGAAAATAGAGGGAAAAAAATCTTACTTCCCAGAGGGGTAAGAAGATTGGGTGAGGAGGACAGAACAGTATTTGGAAGCTCATGTTACAGTGTCTGTAAAACAGAAAAGGGACATTCTTCAGGCTGCAGTGGGCATGTTAAGAACAGCACAGCCCAGATGGGTTGGCCTCTCATCTTGGTTCTCCCCAACCCCAGCCCAAGGCACTGCTGTTAAACCCTGAAGCCTGGCAGCACACTGGTCAGAAATGACTGGTCTTGGGCGGTGCCTATGGCTCAGCGAGTAGGGCGCCGGCCCCATATACCAAAGGTGATGGGTTCAAACCCAGCCTTCACCGAACTGCAAAACAATAGCCAGGCGTTGTGGCGGGCGCCTGTAGTCCCAGCTACTCGGGAGGCTGAGGCAAGAGAATCGCCTAAGCCCGAGAGTTGGAGGTTGCTGTGAGCTGGTGACACCACAGTACTCCATGGAGGGTGATAAAGTGAGACTCTGTCTCTACAAAAAAAAAAAAAAAGAATAAAACAAAGAGTCTCTGAAATAACCAACTCTAAAAAAAGTTTTTATAACTACCACCACCTCAATCTCTCAGTCCACCAAAGGATGTCCTATAAACCCTGTCTCTCTCCACAGCTAAGTGACACTAAGACGCAGTAACTATCTTTCTCTGTGTCTTCCAGGCTTCTCCACCTTTTGCTGATTGACCAAGTGGCTGCTCCTCACCCCTCAGAAGCCTAACTGAGGATTCCATCCCAGAGAAATAAACCTAAAAAAAATAAATAAAATAAAATCCAAATGGCTAGGGATCCAGAGAACTTTCCAGTTCTTTGTTCCCTATGAGATAGCTCTGGGCCCACAAGACCCTAAGAATCTGTTTAAGAGCTGGGCAAGGTAGCTAACAACTGTAATACAGGCCCTCAGGGAGGCCAAGAGGCAAACTGATTGCTTGAGCTCAGGAGTTCCAGTCCAGCCTGAATAAAACAGCAAGACACTGTCCCTAAAAATAGCCAGGTGTGCCAGACACCTGTAGTCCCAGCAACTTCAGAGGCTGAGGCAAGAGGATGACTTTAAACCCAAGAGTTTGAGGTTGCTGTTTGTCCGTCCTTCCTTCCAAACAGCATGAGGGCATAGCTTCATCCATCTGCACAAAGTAACTGTAGGCTGTCATCTCAAGACACAACTGTAATAAAGGAAAGATAGCCTCAGGTCTGTGGAGCCACTCAAGACCTTGCCTTGCCCTGGACTCACCTCAGAGAACTTGCCATCACCAAACCACTGGACCCATCGCATGCCGGACATGGCCTGTCGCTTGGAGGTGGCCTTCCATGACACTACCATGGCAGGCCACCAGGAGAAGCCCTTGATCTTTCCCCACACAAGGTCCCCTATTCCAAATTCCTTCCCATCCTGAAAGAAAAAAACCACATGAAAGAACCCAGTAAATAATGAGACAGAACACCTTAAGCCAAGCCCTGCCCACTCCGCTGACACTGAGGGCAATAAAAAGCTTGCATAAAATGTGAGATGCCCACGAAAACACACCAGGTTATTAAGGTATTACTAAAGTGTACCTATAGTATGATGCACTGTACAGTAATGTTCACAGAAAAAGAGATCCTAATGCCACACACATGTAACGAGGTGTCATGCAGCAACACCTGAATGAGATATCAACAAGCTTGATCGGTTAATTAAGCTATGATCCAGACAACTCAATGTATCACACACACATGAATGTGAGGCAACACTACTTCTCCATAAGGAAAAAAAGATAGCCTATAATTGTATATGTAATATATGATGAAAACATCACACTACCTACTATGTATGCAGACAATAATTATTTCTATGGAAACACATTTAACCTTCAGAAAAATCAATATTCAAGTGGTTTGGTTAATTACTGGTGTCTAAGAGGGGAATAGATTAAAGAAGGACCATGTTGCATGTGGAAAATACTTATGATTAAGGTCGGGCGGGAGGGGAGGGTGGCTATAATCCTAGCACTCTGGGAGGCCCAGGCAAGTCGATTCCCCAATTTCAAAAGTTTGAGACCCAGCAGCACCTGTGGCTCAACGGGCTAAAGCACCAGCCACATACACCTGAGCTGGCAGGTTCGAATCCAGCCTGGGCCCGCCAAACAACAGTGACGGCTGCAACCAAAAAATGGCCGGGTGTTGTGGCAGGTGCCTGTAGTCCCAGCTACTTGGGAGGTGGAGGCAGGAGACTTGCTTGAGCCCAGGAATTGGAGGTTGCTGTGAGCTGCGATGCCAGAGCACTCTATCCAGGGTGACAGCTTGAGGCTCTGTCTCAAAAAAAAAAAAAAGTTTGAGACCCGCCTGAGCAACACCAAGACCCCATCTCTACTAAAAATGGAAAAATTAGCTGGGTATTGTGAGGGGTGTCTGTAGTCCCAGTTACTCAGGAAGCTGAAACAGAAGGATCATTTGAACCCCAGAGTTTGAGGATGCTCTGAGTTATAACACCATGGCTTTGTGGCATGGGCAACAGAGACTCTGTCTCAAAAATAAATAAATAGGGTGGCGCCTGTGGCTCAAAGGAGTAGGGCACCAGCCCCATATGCCAGAGGTGACGGGTTCACACCCAGCCCCGGCCAAAAAACACACACACACAAAATTTAAAAAATAAATAAATACTTATGATAAAAATGACAAAAATCATCATAGTAGTTAGTCACTGAGAGTGGCCATCAGTAGCTGGCATCTCTGGCCAGCCTCGGCAGGAGCCCTTCTTAGTAGTACCTGATACTCAGCACTGTCTGTGTCTCTCCTTTCTGCATCCGCCTGTGGGGACTCGAAGCTATCCTGCTGGCTGTCCTGGGCTAGGCGGGAGTAGGGGGTACTGCTGCTCTGGGGTATCACATCGGTATCATTGGTGTCATCTGTGAGGTCAATGGTGAGGTAAGGGCTGGCAGGGGATAACCACGGTGTGTCAACCGATGCTGTTGCCCGCCGCCTCAGGGACTGTGAACAGAAGAACACATGTTTGGACCACAGCAAGACAGGAGGGTGACCAGAGACCATTGGTACCCTCACCTGCTTCCCAGGTAAGCAGAAAGAATGAAAACTTAAGCTTGGGAGAACAGAGACCATTGAGGACAGTTTTCCCGGAAGAAGTGGTGGGGGAAAATCATTGTCACCATCCCAACACAGAGACAGAGACACAGAACAAAGGACAAAGGCACCAAAGATGGGCAATGATGAAGAACTGAGCCAAGCTCCAAGAGGGTCATTGACTTCTTTCAGCGCTTACTGTGCGCCCAACCTTGTAACAGGAGAAAGGTGTTGCTGTTCCCGCTAGGGTGGCCTCAAGACAGTGGAAGAGATATAGGGGGACAAGACAGTTCTGGAAGTCAGTGGTTTCCAGTGGTTTCCGAGGTGGGGCAAGAACCCAGTCAATAAGAGGGCATTCTTCTGTTCCCAACAGAGTTCCATCCAAGATCAGGCCAGCAGAGAAGTCAACAGGCTTAAGAGAAGCTTATCCAGGAGAATAAGGAAAGCAAGATCCTGAAAAGCAGAGGAATGTGAAGAAAGGACACAGATTATCCACTGGTGACAGTTAGTGGTGCAGTGGGTGAGGCAGATCTCCCAGCTAGAGGCTGGGGACCAGGATCTGGGCATCGGGTAAACCAACCCTGGTAGCCGGGAACTCCACAGGGGACTCGTCCACATGATTGCGGCCCTGTCGGCCTCGGGTAGTACGTGGGGAGGGCTTGTGCCTCTCCCACCTGGAGGCACTGTTGCTATTTCGGGTTCGGACCTGAAAGCAAGAGAGGATAAGCACCAGGCCTTAGATTACTGGAGGTGTGAGGTCTGGGGTGCAGCCAGGATTCAGCCTCAAGTTGGCCAAAGAGACCTAGTAGCCTCAGGCCAACTAGAAATAAACAGGGATTTAAATAGATGGAGACGCAGTATGCCTCTTCCATACCGAATCCCCCAGTTCACGGAATAGGGAGATGGGAGGCAAACTGAGCAACCTAACAGTTCCCAACAGATTCTGCTCTGGCTGTCCCAGCAGGCAGACTGCACCAGATGAAACTAACCCCAAAAATTGGTACCAAAAAATAAAAATCCATGTTTACCATAAGCCCAGTTTTTACTCAAAAAAGTATAAAGCCAATTATTGGGTTCCTCAGGAAGGTATTAGATCATCGAGATGATTGAAAAGTCCCTAGGCTCTGTGTTCTTTGTTAAATGGCACAAAATTGGGGGTTTTAGACCCAAGTTCAAATTTTGCACAAGACTTAATGCTTAGGCCAGGTGTAGTAGCTCACACCTATAATCCTAGTACTCTGGGAGGCCAACACATTGCTTGAGCTCAGGAGTTCAAAACCAGCCTGAGCAAGAGCGAGACACCATCTCTAAAAATATCCAGGCAATGTGGTAGGCCCCTGTAGTCCCAGCTAGCTAGGGAGGCTGAGGCAAGAGAATCACTTGAATTCAAGAGTTTGAGGTTGCTGTGAGCTATGACACCACAGCACTCTACCAACGGTGACAAAATGCGACTCTGTCTCAAATAATTAAAAAAAAAAAAAGACTTAATGTTTAACTTTGGGTAAGTTACTAGAATCTTCCCTCATCTATTCCAAAAGGGATAATACACACCATATGCTAGGAAAATAAGATTATATTCCATACCTGGGATAGTACCTAGAGGGCTGAGTGAATGTGAACAGTAACTGTCTTCCCATTTCTACACCTCACACTCTTTCTGAGCTATCAAATCCACCCACAGAGTTAAGGAACTCCCATAGATAATTGGCAAGTGAACCACCTACCCTGAAAACTGCTATCACACTTTGGCACTTTCAAGAATGTTCCAAGAGGCTCAGCGCCTGTGGTTCAACGGGTTAAGGCGCCAGCCACGTACACCGGAGCTGGCGGGTTTGAATCCAACCCGCGCCCACCAAACAAGAATAACGGCTGCAACCAAAAAATGGCCGGGCATTGTGGCAGGTGCCTGTAGTCCCAACTACTTGGGAGGTGGAGGCAAGAGACTCGCTTGAGCCCAGGAATTAGAGGTTGCTGTGAGCTGTGATGCCATTGCACTCTATCCAGGGTGACAGCTTGAGGCTCTGTCTCAAAAAAAAAAAAAGAATGTTCCAAGAAAGAACTTAAAAACTAACCTGTGAAAGAAATGACACAAAAAAGAAAACCTTCCAACAATGAGTCCAAGAAGCTTTGCTGTCATTTTCCAGTTTAAAAACATTTGTTCACTTCTCTTCAACGATCCCCTAGAGAGATGTTAAGACATGGTCTTGCTGTAGTAGTGGCAAGTGCCTCTGCACAGTGTGTGGTGACTTACAGCTGGGCTTTCAGAACGGGTCCTGGTTTCACGGAAGAGCTTTGGCATCACTGGTGTGTCAGAGCCATCTCCATCCTCCCCTTCTCCATCTCCATCGCCTGTCAGATCCTTTATATAAAGGAAACATCATAAACTTTTCAATCTAATTAACAAACCATACAAGTAAAATAGTTAAAAATAAAGAGTCAATCATGTTGCAACCCTTCATAATATTGATCCAAGAGACACAGAAGCAAAAAGAGAAATAGAAGAAATATTTTTGACTGCCTCATTTTGTTCCAATAAGATTTTACAACAGCTCGCCACAGGATGATAAACTCAGGACAGGATTAAACAATAAAAAACCCATGGAATCCTTGATCCAAAGAAATGAGGCCATGGCAATAGTCAAGACTGATTTTACTATGCCTAGCAGAGAGAGCTGATCAATTATCCAAAGCCATAGCATATGAGAGAATATACAGACCACTTGACTCCAGGATGATGATGCTTCTTCTTTTTTTTGGTTTTGTTTTTTTGTTTGTTTTTTTTTTGAGACAAGAGTCTCAAGCTGTCACCCTGGGTAGATTCTCTTGCCTCAGTCTCCCAAGTAGCTGGGACTACAGGCACCCACCACAACGCCCAGCTATTTTTTGGATGCATTTGTCATAGTTGTTTAGCAGGCCTGGGCCAGGTTCGAACCCACCACCCTCAGTGTATGTGGTTGGCGCCCTGCCAAATGAGCTATGGATGCCACCAATGGGGATGGGGTGCTTCTTGATACAATAAGCAGGCAGTAATATCACTAACCGTGCATCATGTCATGAAGAACTTCAGTGCAGGCCCTAAGTCTCTCAACAAAACCTACTATAAATCAAACACAATAACTGAAGCAGTGAGTGGCTAAGTCTGACTGGAGGGTTAAAAGCACTTGATTTTTCACCTACCAACTGTGTGGCCATGAATGAGTTCATTTTGGAATAACACTACTTTCCTTCACAGCATAAGAGGGTTAGAGAGAGCATCAAAGAATGCCATCTTTAGGGCCGGGCCTGGTAGCTCACACCTATAATCCCAGCACTCTGGGAGACCAAGGCAGGTGGATTGCCTGAGCTCACAGGTTCAAGACCAGTCTGAGCTAGAGTGAGAGCCCACCTCTAAAAATAGCCAGGTGTTGGTAGGCACCTATAGTCCAACCTACTTAGAAGGCTGAGGCAAGAGAATCACTGGAGCCCAAGAATTAGAGGTTGTTGTGAGCTATGACACCATAGCACTCTACTGAGAACAAAGTGAGACCCTGTCTCAAAATAAGGAAAAAAAAAGAATGCATCTTTACCCCGGTGCCAGGCACAAAGGATATGCTCAGAGATTCCACTAGTTACTGATAACTAGCTACCAGAAACAGAACAGGGAGCCAGCTACATACACCGAGGGTGGTAGGTTCAAACCCAGCCCAAGACAGCTAAAAAAAAATGAGGCGGCTTGGCACCTGTGGCTCAACGGGCTAAGGCGCCAGCCACGTACTCCTGAACTGGTGGGTTCAAATCCAGCCCAGGCCCGCCAAACAACGATGGCTGCAACCAAAAAAATGCCGGGCGTTGTGGCGGGCGCCTGTAGTCCCAGCTACTTGGGAGGCAGAGGCAGGAGAATCGCTGAAGCCCGGGAGCTGGAGGTTGCTGTGAGCTGTGATGCTACAGCACTCTACCCAGCCACAACTTGAGGCTCTATCTCAAAAAAAACAAAAATAAAAACAAATAGGCGACTTGGCGCCTGTGGCTCAACAGGCTAAGGCGCCAGCCACATACACCTGAGCTGGAGGGTTCGAATCCAGCCCAGGCCCGCCAAACAACAGTGACGGCTGCAATCAAAAAATGGCCGGGCGGCTTGGCGCCTGTGGCTCAATGGGCTAAGGCGCCAGCCACGTACACCTGAGCTGGCGGGTTCGAATCCAGCCCCAGGACCCGCCAAACAACAATGACAGCTGCAACCAAAAAAAAAAAAAAAAATGGCCGGGCGTTGTGGCGGGCGCCTGTAGTCCCAGCTACTTGGGAGGCAGAGGCAGGAGACTCGCTTGAGCCCAGGAATTGGAGGTTGCTATGAGCTGTGATGCCATGGCACGCTATCCAGGGTGACAGCTTGAGGCTCTGTCTCAAAAGAAAAAAAAAAAAACAAAAAATGGCCGGGCATTGTGGGGGGTACCTATAGTCCCAGCTATTTGGGAGGCAAAAGCAGGAGATTCGCTTGAGCCCAGGAATTGGAGGTTGTTATGAGCTGTGATGCCACAGCACTCTATCTAGGGTGACAGCTTGAGGCTCTGTCTCAATCAATCAATCAATCAATCAATAAATAAATAAATAAATAAATAAAATTAAAAAAACAAATAGGCTTGGCACCCGTAGTAGTGGTTACAGCACCAGCCACATACACCGAGTCTGGAGGGTTCAAACCCAGCCCGGGCTACCTAACCACAATGACAACTGCAACAAAAAATAGCCAGGTGTTGTGGCGGACACCTTAAGTCTCAGCTACTTGGGAGGCTGAGACAAGAGAATGGCTTAAGGCTAAGAGTTTGAGGTTGCCACAACACTCTACCGAGGGTGACATAATAAGACTCTGTCTCAAAAAATAAATAAATAAATAAATAAAACAAAAAACAATTTTGAGGTTACACAATCCTCATTTCAAAAACACAGGACATAGTTACAGAAAACCATACATCCATTTCATTCAGGAATAAATAAATGAACAAAATCAACCCCCAAACATACCAGGACCAAGTTGGACTCATTCCAAGAACACAGGGATGGTTTGCTTATATAGTAGGCCCCCAACCTTTGGATTAATACTGAACCCTATTTTGGGTAGTACCTGTGGCTCATAGAGTAGGGCGCCAGCCCCATATATCAAATGTGGTGGTTCAAACCCTTGGCAGAACTGCAAAGAAAAATAGCCGGGCATTGTGGTGGGTGCCTATAGTCCCAGCCACTTGGTAGGCTGAGGCAAGAGAACAGCCTAAGCCCAGGAGTTGGGAGTTGCTGTGAGCTGTGTGACGCCATGGCATTCTACCGAGGGCAACAAAGTGAGACTCTGTCTCTACAAAAAAAAAAAAAAATCACTGAACCCTATTCTGCTATGTTTTTTTCCTACATATTTAAACCTATAACATAGTTTTACTTACACATTAGGCATAGTAAGAGAAACAATATATTTACTGTTTTATGAATGGGATTCTTCTGGTTCTCAAAATATCTTATTGCCCTTTATTCAGAGTTAATCTGCCCTTCCATGTTTTATTCCTTAGCGCATCCTTTGTACTTTTTTTCTATTTTTTTGTAGAGAGAGTTTCACTTTATTGCCCTCGTTAGAGTGCTGTGGCGTCACACAGCTCACAGCAACCTTCAACTCCTGGGCTTAGGCGATTCTCTTGGCTCAGCCTCCCAAGTGGCTGGGACTACAGGTGCCTGCCATGCCCGGCTATTTTTCTGTTTTGCAGTTCAGCCAAGGCTGGGTTTGAACCCGCCACCTTTGGTGGATGGGGTTGGCACCCTATTCAATAAGCCACAGGAGATGCCATTTTTCTTTTCTTTTTTTTGAGACAGAGCCTCAAGCTGTCGCCTGGGTAGAGTACCATGGCATCACAGCTCACAGCAACCTCCAACTCCCAGGCTTAAGCGATTCTTCTGCCTCCTCCTCCCACGTGGCTGGGACTACAGGCGCTGGCCACAACGCCTGACTATTTTTTGGTTGAAATTATCATTGTTGTTTAACAGGCCCAGGCAACGCTTGAAACCACCTGCCTCAGTGTATGTGGCTGGCACCCTACTGACTGAGCTATAGGCCCTGAGCCTATACTTTTATAAGTTTTAGTGGGTATCTTCCCCCCAGAAGAACCCACTTTCACTGCAGTTGAAGATGTGCCTTGGAAGGAATCCTTTCTCCTACATTTCAACTCTGCTAAGAGTGTGGCACTAACTTCTTCATTGGCAGAAGCAGCCCCTGTACTTTTTATATTTTTGAGCCAAACCTATTCCTGAGTCTGTATAACATCCCTTCCTTGCACTAAATGGCTTTTTGCCACTCATTTCAGGGGATCCCAGGCTAAAGTCTTCATATACGATCAGTGCTTTCTGGCACAACATGTTGCTGTCAACAGGAACACATTTTCTCTTCATATTTTCACCCACAAAGCTAATGTCTTTCCCATCCCAACTAAGCCCTTATCCCACACTGTGGCTGCAACTTTTGTAGTCTGAGGGGCAACAGCAAAACTAGCATGAATTTCTTTTTCCTTCACGATTTCATACATAGAAGATTCATTCTTACCATAGATCTCAGCACCTCAGCATACAATTTTTTCTTCCCTTATTGCGTGGAGAACTTTTTCACTTAAAGGAAGCCCTTTATGGCTTCTTCTTTATGCTTTGGAACCATTAAGTGAAATAAGGAAGGCTTGCTCACACAGAACACAAACCCCGAAGTACTTCAACAATTTATCTGATAACTAAGGGCAAGTAGCATATACAGTGGGATATACTAAAGAAAGGGATGATTTTTATCAGGGAGAGCAGGACAGTATGAGATTTTATCATGCCTGCAGGATACTGCTGAACTTAAACCTTGTGTTTATCTCTGGAACTCTCCATTTAATGTTTTTAGACTGCCATTAACCACAGGTAACTTGAATGGTAAGAGAACTACATAACTGCTGTATTAGAAATATATAAATGTAACTGATTATCCTGATTGAGATAAAATTTGAATACATACAGGAAGCATCCAGTAAAATATTATGTTTAGTAAAAATATTTTTTAATGTTAAAATATAAATATATATTTTATTTTTTGGAAACAGTCTCACTTTATCACCTTTAGCAGTGTGCCATGGCATTATAGGTCACAGCAACCTCAAACTCTTAAGCTCAAGCAATTCTCTCTTTTTTTTTTTTTTCTTGAGACAGAGCCTCAAGCTGTCACCCTGGATAGAGTGCTGTAAAATCACAGCTCACAGCAACCTCCAATTCCTGGGCTCAAGCAAGTCTCCTGCCTCCGTCTCCCAAAGTAACTAGGACTACAGGCGCCCGCCACAATGCTCGGCCATTTTTTGGCTGCAGCCGTCGTTGTTGTTTGGCGGGCCAGGCTGGATTCGAAACTGCCAGCTCAGGTGTAAGTGGCTGGCGCCTTAGCCACTTGAGCCACAGGCGCCGAGCCACAAGCAATTCTCTTGTCTCAGCACTACAGGCACCCACTACGACATCCAGCTATTTTTTAGAGAAAGCGTTTCATACTTCCTCAGGCTAGGCTCAAACCTGAGCCTCCCAGAGTGGTAGAATTACAGGGCACCATGCCCAGTCTTCTAAAATATACGGGGTTTTTTTGTTTATTTCTTTGTTTGTTTTTTAGAGACAGAGTTTTACTTTGTTGCCCTCAGTAGAGTGTTGTAGCATCACAGCTCACAGCAACCTCCAGCTATTGGTCTTAGGTGATTCTCTTGCCTCAGCCTCCCGAGTAGCTGGGACTACAGGCACCTGCCACAATGCTCAACTATTTTTTTGTTGCAGTTTGACCAGGATCAGGTTCAAATCTGTTACCCTCGGTATATGGGGCTGCCGCCCTACTCATTGAGCCATAGGCACTGCCCAATAAGTATTTTTTTTTTTTTTTAAAGACAGAGCCTCAAGCTGTCACCTTGGATAGAGTGCTGTAGCATCACAGCTCACAGCAACCTCCAATTCCTGGGCTAAAGCGAATCTCTTGCCTCTGCCTCCCAAGTAGCTGGGACTACAGGTGCCTGCCACAATGCCCGGCCATTTTTTGGTCGCAGCTGTCATTGTTGTTTGGCGGGTCCAGGCTGGATTCAAACCCGCCAGCTCAGGTGTACGTGGCTGGCACCTTAGCCCGCTGAGCCACAGCCCAATAAGTATTTTTTAATGTAATTTTCATGAGCCTCAGCTTACACATTTGATAAGCTAGGGGCAATGTCCCTGAACCCTGAAAAATGGCGAAGAGACCATACCTGAGTGTAGCTTAGCAGACTGGAAACCTCCCTCTTGGACAGCCGTGCACTTGACCTGCGGCCTATGGAGGAAAATCTGTGTTTGAAGGAAAGAGCTCTTCTCTGTGGATTGAGGCCTCCCCCAAACCACTGTCATCCTTGGGGGTTAATTTAGACTCTCAGAATCTCTGCTTTTCTCCAGGAACTCATAAGAGAAGAGGGAACAGGGTAGCCTGGCAACAAGGAACCAAGTCCTGGGAGGGCTAAGATAGGAAAGGCATGAATGGGAGAGGCATCCATTCCTTTCCATAAGCAATTATGTTGCTTAATCCAGTAACCACTCACTACATTTAAATGAACAATTCAGTGTCTGCTCTGTCAGCCACATTTCAAGTACTTGCATGTGGCGAATCTCTAATGTGAATGAGGCAGAAATAATAGAACGATTCCACACACACAAGAAATTCCAGTGGATGGCACACCTGTAGGACAGTACTGGGGTTTCCAAACCAGCTGCAGCAGAATCCCAAGTGCCCTGGCTTGTGAACTAAGTAGTAAGGGTAAGCCTCAGACCTCCTCCTCCTCAGCTTTTTTTGTCCCATCCCAACCTGAGTACCAGAGCTCTGAGGCAAGAGGGTTTCACTGCCAAAGGGCCATCGAAGTGGCCTATACCAAGATGATGGCTAGAAGAGGACAGGGAACCATCCATCACCCTCGGTATCACTCTCCTCGGCTGAGCTGAGGCTGCACGGTGGTTGTCAGGGGCTTGGCTCTAGGTCTGGCCTCACAGGGCGTGGTACAGGCTGTTGAAGCCTCTCCCTAGAGCCTGCCATCTCAGTTATGGTCTAGTGAGACTGCCCAGTTTATCAGGACCCAATGCCACCCTCTGGTCCCCACTAGCCCGGCCACCTCTGATCTCCGGGGTGCGGATAGCCTCTAGGATCGGGGGCGAGTCCGAGGAATGGTCACTGCAGGCCCCGTTGATGATGATAGAGTCCTCCCTCCCGCTGGCGTCCTCCTCTCCATTGAGATATCTGGTGTCTCCCTTCATCGTTTCCTGTGGGAGAAGCCAGGATAGGTAGAGAAGGGAAGAACGGGGGCCAAAGGATGCAAGCATGCCCCCAGGCCTCCCTCCATGGGCTGCCTCCATGTCCTCCAACCAAGGCTCCCTGAGCCATTTCAGGGTTTATACTCCTGCCCAAGGACCCGCCCAGGCTGCCCCCTCACCAAACTCAGAGGCCCAGGATTTGGTTCCATGTGGCCAGGCTGCCCCAAAGACTCAAATACCAGCACCCAGGAGAGAGTGGGGGGCCAGGTCTGGGGTGAGACTCTGACTTCTCTGTGCAATTAGCCGGCCCTTCAAACAATGCCATTTAGGAACCTGCTTGCCCCAGCCTGCCTGCCGCCAGACCCAGTCCCCTCTGGCCCTAGCCCCCTCTCCCTGCTCAGCCTCAGCAGGGGCTCAGGAAGCCAGTGCATTATTTTCTCCCCTGACTCCTTTGTTTGCTCTCTCCCTTCCCCTCAATCTCCAGGTCCTTTTCCCACTACCTTCCCTCCCCCACAGAACAGCTTCTCTCCTCTCCATGGCAGCACAAGCCCCGCCCCCATCCCATCTTCAAGGGCCCATTGGTCTGCAGGCCTGTCACTCACTCACCCTCCTCCCTCACCAGCTGAGGCTTGGAGTCCCAAGTTCCCAAGAAGGGAAGGAAGGAGGATGCACAGGCAGAAAAAAGAAGGGGCAGTTAACAGGAGTGACATGCTCCCACCTGCTGTATAGCCTCACCCCCACCTCTGGGACTTAATCTCCCCAGTGCTGCCCCACAAAGTAAGGGCATCACCAGCAAAAATATAAGACTAGATCCTCTCTAATGGCTTGGCCCGCTGCCTGGAGACTCTGGGTTCATTTTATAGAAAAGGAAAACTGACACACAAACAAAAGTTAGTCTCCCAAGTCAAATAGTCCATCAAAAAGATGAAGTCAAAATTAGGTACAGACCAGGCTAAATAGAACCAGGGCACAAATGCTAGCTCAAACTGTAATTTCTTTTTTTTCTTTTTTTTTTAGAGACAGAGTATCACTATCACCCTCGGTAGAGTACAGTGGCATCACAGCTCACAGCAACCTCCAGCTCTTGAGCTTAGGTGATTCTCTTGTCTCAGCCTCCCGAGTAGCTGGGACCAGTCGCCCACCACAATGCTTGGCTATTTTTTGTTGCGGTTTGGCCAGGGCCGAGTTTGAACCTGCCACCCTTGGTATATGGGGCTGGCACCCCACTCACTGAGCCACAGGCACCGCCTCAAACTGTAATTTCTGAAAGCCACTGGCCTTTGGTTTTGCTTTTTGCTTTAACTTCCATGGGCAAAAATAAAGTCTAAAAAAATAAATAAATAAAGTCTAGAGGTGGCGCCTGTGGTTCAAGGAGTAGGGCGCCAGCCCCATATGCTGGAGCTGGCGAGTTCAAACCCAGCCCTGGCCAAAAACTGCAAAATAATAATAATAATAATAATAATAAAATCTAGACAAGCCCCCAAACACACATCCTTGAGCTCCAAACAGCTCTAGAATGTTGTTAGTGCCATACTCTCCTGTCCTCAAACTCTGCCTAGTAGCTTCCCCAGGAAGCAGCAGCCTGTATGCACCAGGCCCTCCCTGCCTATGTTCCATACCTCATTTCATCCTGTGGCCCAGGCAATAATCTTGCTGTCATAGCTCACTGTAGCATCAAACCCCCAGCCTCAAATCCCCCCACACAAGGGATCATGCTGAGCCCCGCCCCCACCTCCACCTAAGTAGCTGGGACTATAAGGTGCATATACCACATCCAGCTAAGACATTCTATCATTATGTTGCTCAGGATTCTTTGGAACTCTTGAGCTCAAATGACCTCCCAAGTAGTGTGGGCAGGAACATAACATACTACACCTGGCTAATTACTTTTTTTTGTTTTTTTGGGACAGAATCTCACTTTGTCAACCTCCAGTAGAGTACCTTGGTGTCATAGCTCACAGCAACCTAAAATTCTTGGGCTCAAATGAGTCTCTTGCCTCAGCCTCCCAAGTACCTGAGACTACAGGCACTTGCCACAACACCCGGCTATTTTTAGAGATGAGAACTTGTTCTTGCTCAAGCAGGTCTCAAACCGTGAGCTGAGATGATCCACCCACCTCAGCCTCCCAGTGCTAGGATTACAGGAGTAAACCACCCCGCCTGGCCGCAATCACTTTTTCTTAAGAGATGAGGTCTCACTCTGTTGCCCAGGATGGTCTCGAACTTCTGGCCTAAAGCAGTCCCCCTGCATAAGCTTCCCAAAAGTAGCTATGATAACAGGTCTGAACCACCAGCAGCCTCGGCCAGAAGTACACAGGCTAGCCTTCCAGGGTAACTTCTAGAAACAGCACCTCAGGCTGCTGTACTGGCGCCAAACCCGCCAGGGGGCGCTGCGGCGCTCAGTCTGAAGATGCCTGCGGCACCTCCAGCCGAATTAGGATTTGCAATTTTTCCCTTGGCGTCCCAATTCCATCCTTTTCACCTGCACATTGGCCAGGTGTGGGCACAGGACAGCTAGACCTGTGTGGGCACAGGACAGCTAGACCTGTGCGGCCAAAGAATCAGCACCCTTGGACCAGTTGGAGCTCGTTGTAACTAAAAATCTTAGGTTCCACCCCAGACTTACATAATCAGGACTTTAACACTGCATTTTCACAAGATTCCTGAGGCATTAATATATACATTTAAAAAGCACTGGGTGGCTCGGCGCCTGTGGCTCAACGAGCTAAGGCGCCAGCCACGAGCTAAGGCGCCAGCCACGTACACCTGAGCTGGCGGGTTCGAATCCAGCCCCCGGGCCCGCCAAACAACAATGACGGCTGCAACCAAAAAATGGCCGGCCGGCGTTGTGGCGGGCACCTATAGTCTCAGCTACTTGGG
>CAUYON010009210.1:0-12925 GCA_963573935.1 Arctocebus calabarensis
AATAAGATCCTAGCAAACAGAATCCAGCAACACATCAAATGAATTATACACCATGACCAAGTGGGTTTTATCCCAGGCTCTCAACGTTGGTTCAATATACGTAAAACTATAAATATAATACATTTCATAAACAAACAAAAAAACCTGTCAGATGTATTGAGGAAGCATTTATAAGTGTGTGTGAGAAAATGTGAGGCAAGTAGAAATTAAGTGGCACTGAAATGCCTGTGTATTTCACCAGGTATTAATAATCATGCCCATAGAAATGTATTGTTAGGCTAATTAGCCACAATGTACCTAAATCTGCAACTTAAAAGACCATAATTTTTTTTTTTTACCTTGCACTGGCATCAGGAATCATATTTTAATAATGATAGTCTATTGGGAATTAAGTGCAGAGATGGCAGCACAATATTGCACATTTTATTTCCCATCTAATTTTCTTCTGTGTCTAATTTACCTCTACATTGAGGAGTGAGGAAAGGAGGGAGAGATAGAGATAGAGAGGAAGAGAAAGGAAGAGAGTGAGAAGAAAAAGAAATAGAAAGAGAATGGATGATAACACGACATCTTTCATGCTACCAAATAAATGGAAGATCCCACTTATGGAAATTAGAGTATTTGCTGCTAAGCAATATTATTTTGTTTAAACTGGATGAATTTGAATGTATAATTCTGATAATAACCTGAAATATTATTGAAATACATATTACCATTCATGTATAAAGCCCAGCCATTTTGTAGATGAGTATTTCATCCATGCAGGTGTCTACAAAGCCTCAGAAATATAGCATACCTGTAATAAAACTTACACTTTCCAGACCCCCACAAAATGCCTATCTGCATCTCAGTAAGTGGTACGTCATTCAAATGAACCCCCAAAATGAACACCACCCACCTCAACTTCTAAGCAATAAGTAAATAAGGCAGGCATATTTTTTTCCATTATGCATTCTGAATCTCTTCACGTCTCACCAAGTGCATAGCTACTTTTCTAATACAAGTCTCCATCATCTCTCTCTAACCTCCTGAACAACTGAATTAGCTTCCTAATGGGTCTCTTGGCTCTCATTATTCATCCCCTTAGTGTCTGTTCTTAATGAAATAGCTAGAGTAATCCTTTTAAAATGCACACCATAACATTTCAAAGCCCTTCCTAGAAATTGCCATGGTTTCCTGTGCCAATTAATATGAAATCCAAAATTTGAATGAATGTCTATAAGGCCCAGCAGGATCTGATCTTTTCTACCCATTACCTCATCTCCCCATGCCTGCCCCCTGCCATTGTCTCTCTCTGCTTGGCCAATGCTGCCTTTTTGCTCTTTGATCCTCAGCTAAACCCAGCTCTGTCCTACTTCAATACCTTTGCTCTTACCTCTAGGTAACAGGCTTACCTCAACATTCCTGCAGGGTTTAATTTCTCATTCTTTTCTGTCCGTGGAATTGTCACCTTCTTTTCAAGGTTTGTCTTATTAGTTTCTCAAGAATAATCCTACTGTGTTACTTAATTCCTTAATCTTGATTTATTTCTGTTGCATAAACGTTCACTGCCTCATATATTATATAATTATTTGATACTCTTTCAGCTGTGGTCAATTAGACCAAAATACGAGTCATGTGATGACAACACTTTACCCCAGTCCAGAATTTTCTTACATATAGTAGATGCTCAATAAATATTTGTTCTGTGACTGAACAACTGACTAGATTTTTACATACCAATACATAAACTGAAGTGTGATGGATATGATGAAATGCTCTATTCAAGTTAGAAGACCAGGATTCTGGTTCTCAACTATCCCTAGCTAGACTGGAGAAATATCATTTTTAGAAAACATACTTTAACCCTCCAGAACCGACTCCCCATCAGTACTTAGTACAGGTTTCTTGGGCTATGGGAATAACTAAAGACTAAAAATCATCTCAAGACTCCACTCCAGAAAGCTCCTCACAGAGCCAGTCTATGGTCATCTCGGCATTTTTCACTTCTCCAGTTCTGAGTATATGCTGCATCTGTGTTGATGCACAGAGCAACTCAATATGGAGACACCCACAGAAGTAGTGGTCACCCATCCAGAACCTTGATGAGAAGACTGAGCTTTGGAGGGATGCAAGAAGGAATGCTGCTGCAGTATGTACTGACAGCATGTCAAAAGAAACGGAGCAAAGTACATTTTTGTAATCATCCATACTGTCCTATGACAACACATCTACCCCAATATTCTGAGACTCTGAAAAATGGACACATATTTCATGTCCCCACCTTCCAATTACCAATATCATTTCCTGTTTTTCTTCCCTATGGATGGTGAATCGAGAGATGCTCACATTTGGTAACAAGCTAAAACCCAGGGTGTGCATAACCAATGTTCAAGCTGAAAGTAGATAATTTTTATAATAACTTGTAATGGAACACAGCAACTCTTCTGCATTTCTCTGCCATCTAATCCTTTAATGCAAGTGTACCTAATATAAATCATGCATCAAAGTGTGTTGACATGGCAGATTTTCAATGTCTCCCCCGACCCCCAACCACTTTTATGGACAATTCTTCTTATTATTATTTATGATACATAACCATAAATATAGGTTTTCATGCCTTACGTAATCTTTTCCTTTCCAAAAATTTCTTTAAAACCCAAGGGATTTGAGATGGTTCTTACTTGTTTATTAGATTATAGAAGAATATAATCATTAGCAGGTGTGGTGATAAATATATTAGAAGCCACTGACATAAACATCTGATTATTTCTAATGTTTGCATCTCTTCCATCCTGACTGGAGAAAGAACCTATTTCAGAGGAAAACTGGAGGTTTCTGTCAAACAAGATGTCAAAAGAACCTCCACAGTCAGGGGTGGCCCTCTCATTTCCCTCTGCCAGCTGGTCGGGACTTTTCCCTCAACTTGCTTAGAGGCCTTGGAGGTTCAAGAGTATATTCTATTCACTACTTCCCCTCCCAACAAGTACAAAGAAAAATACATAATGTATGATAATGGTCAAAGTAGTAAGAATTGGCGTGATATAAAAAAGGGTTAGTAAGTAAATGGTGTGATATAAAAAAGGGTTTCAAACAGGATTAATAATTCTGGAATTTGTTATACCAAGTCAATTTTTTCCACTTGCAGAGCAAAGTTGCACAGTGGGTTTATTGGTTCAGTCATTATTATATATGTATCACTTTTATTGTTTTGCATTTTTACAGTTTATTAAAAAAAGACATTATTCATGAATTAAACCTTTTGGCTTCAGGCTGCCATACACTGAGGTTGGTCAGAGAGATTATACCATCCCTGATTTAAAATAATAAGCAAAGCACAAAGTAGAAATTGCACATGATCAGACAGTATAGCAGCATAGAGGGGGAGACTCATCAGGTACAAAGACAAGTTTGCGCTTCATGTGGGTCTGGCAGCATGACTCTCCTTTTCCTCATTCATTTCCTGGACAAGACATTGTCAAATGTAGTTTCTATAGTTTTCCTTGAGGTTATTAGTGACCATCTTTCTCCTGGTTCATGCTGAATTCTCAGTGCTTTTCTCCATTTCACTCTGTCATATGTGGTGATGGTCCTTCTGAAGTACAATTCACCTGTTGCTATGAATGAAGTGAAGACACACAGATAGATGGACATATTTAATGTTAATTTTTTTTTTTGGAGATTTGTTATCCTCAGTAGAGTGCCATGGCATCACAGCTTACAGCAACCTCTAGCTCTTGGGCTTAGGTGATTCTCTAATGTTAACTTTTTAAACTTACCCCACACATTTGAGTATTTGTAAATAAGCACAATCAAAAGCCAATTAGAACTCTTTGAGTGCTATTTCTATGTGTCAGGTATTCTGAATAATTTGGTTAACATATATAATATGTTTGTCCTGTTGCAGTGCTGAAGATACCATTGGGAGAAGCCTTCAGCGTTGTCTAGAAGATTACTGTGGCTATCACAGGAGCAGCAGACGAGTGCACAGTGGGACCCATTTGCCGGGAGTCGTTTGTTAGTTTTGTGGGTCTGTACCAGAAATTAGGCTAACCATATGGTTTCATTTCAGAGCTGTCCACCTTTCTAATGGTCATTTTATAGAATTGTAAGTCAATCATTGGAGGAGAATGGTAAAAACAAATGGTGAAGGTGAAAATGTTTTCCCTCAACTTGCTGCTTTCCATGTTTACTACCTATGATTTTTATTAAGTCATTTTTCTGTCACTGCCGTGAATATAAAACATTTCAACAAAATCAATAACATTTGATGAATTTATCTTTTGTCCATGATTTGATGAATTTAATTAATATATTTCTGTTTCATGGCAGAAACCATGGGTAGGGCAGGCAAGAGGAATCAGCAATGACCATAATTCTTGCTTTTTTAAACTGATAATTTTCCTCAGATGTATTCTGAATCTTCATATCTCCAACTCTGCAATTATTTTAGCTTTTCAACATGGTTAATTATTGCAGTTTTAATTTAGCTTTATAAAACTAAAAAAAATTCAAAATTTAAAAGAAAATTACATTGGCACTTGGAATACCATAAACTAGCTCGTTTCATCTCATCTGTACTAATTCTTTAAGTAAGGAGATAGTTTTTTGGGTTTTTTTAAGTCTCTCAATTAGTATCTTTTCTAATTATACACTCTTGAACTTGGCTTTTTTTTGATGTAGTTACTGGAAATAAAGAAGCATACATGAAAACTTTTAGTAGATTAATAAATTAAAAGATTCTCCAGGAGTGTAGAATATATTATTAGTAAGAGGTAAGGATTGTATTGTCCAGAGAACAGTGTTTTTTTTCTTCAACTACTAATATTATTGCATTCCCTCACAAATTTTAGACTGAGATGTCTCACATTGCAATGTAATATAATGTGCCCGAGGCCATGAAATCCTCTATTAATTGGATTAATTTCTATTGTAAAAAGAAATAATTTAGCCACTCACTCAAGTGATAATCAATGCATGCAATCATTTTGACTATAGTTGTTGTCTGGATTCATTTGGTATTTAATTGAAATAATGAACCTAACCAATTTTGCATTGTCATACAGGTGATATAAAAATTTAAACACTATACCACTATACCAGTGATTTGTATATTTTAGGGTCTTACCTAGATGTTCAAAATAGTCAATCAGAGAAAAGAAGACCCATTGGAAAGAGTTGCTTTAGGTGTCCTTGTTAGGCTCTGCCTTGGAGTGAGAGAAGGAAAGCCCAATTTCCCATCATTCTGGATAATGCCCAACCTAACTCACTGATCCACACTAGAGAAATTGTGTTCTTGCAGTACTTATGTGTAGAGAACCACTTCACTAGAACATAACATAGGAGAGCTCCAAAATTGGCAAAGCTGATTTCTGATGCAACCAGGCTTGCCACTTGCCTTAGAGAAGAGGCAAATGGGCATCATGCATAGAGAGACTTGCAAATTATAATAAACATGATCTGTTAAAATCTTCCCCGAAGAAGCAAAACTTAGAGACTCAACAGATTCTCAGATTTCAAGATAGATGATTTTTTGGTTTTATTTCAACATAATTCACTGGCTTCTTCAGAGATTATGTATAGATTCCTCTTCAAACTCTATTAGCACAGAGCAGCCCATGGTGTAAAACACACATTTTAGCTCAGTGGGGTTCCTTTATATTTTTTTGTTGATATTTAAGTTTTTTATTTACTTCACAGTTATGTTGAGTCATGTGTAATTAGGCTAATATTGATATATTGATAAACAAAGATTGCTACTGATGAAACATCGTGAAAAGCATAAAACTGATGTATTATCTCATATATAACTCAACAGAGCTTTTGGAAATTAAACACTTCTAGATTATCATTGCAATAAACACAATATATTTTCTTTTTGTTCCCAAGGCTTTAGGTTAGAATTGTATTTATAAAATTTTGCATATGATGTCTAAAACTTTGGGATAGTATTCAGCAGGTGTAGGAAACACAGGAGAGTCTAGGTGGAAAACAAAATCCATTATTTCCTATTTCCATTTTCTTATATGTAAATCAAGTATAACTTCATAGAGGGAAAGAAGGTGGAAATCATGTTGCAAACTAGCTTATGAACGAAGAATTTCTATTTCAATTTTTAACAAATAAGGTAAGGCATTTATGATTATGAGTAGAAACTAGAGGAGAATGTTGTCTATTTTTCCAGTATTCTGTCTTTGGCAAATTCTTATCTAAGTGACAGACAAAAGATTACGAAGGGCCAGGTGAATAAAAGGATACACCCACCAGTGACAATGCAAATAAAGATGCTATTCATCAAATCCTGTCACTTGTAAGTCACTTAAAATCTGCAAATTCCAACAAGCTCAAGTTAAAAAGGTTGGACTCTCATTTCTTCAACCTAATTAGAAATGTGAGGTTTATGTAAAGTAATATGTACATGGACACACACATATTTGTGTGCATATGCATATGTACATATTACATGTACTTTAATATTGACATTCAGAATAAACTAATAATTTCAATTAAGTTTTCACAAATACACATTCTTAGGAAGATTTGTTAAAAATTGATTTTTTTCAATTCTCACTTGTAAAACGCTAGGAACAACCTAAATACCCTTAAATAAGGGAGCAAAAACCAGAGGTATATAAAATCCATAAGATGGGGTAATTTTCATCAGAACTTGTACTTCAAGGAATATATAAGGCACTGATCATTATACAAAATTGCATTGGTAACGTGATTGAAATTAATGTGTCATAATTTTTACTAATAAATGCATTAAAATTACTGAAATATAGGGTTTTTATAACATTGGTTATCTCTAAATCATGAGATTATATTTTTCTTCCTCCTGGCTCAACTCAGTTTTACATTTTCTGAAATTCTTTTTACAAATGAAAATTACATTTGTAATTATAAAGGCTATTAATATATATTAATATATTCATATGTGCATACATGAGTAGCATGAAATTAACTACAGAGTAAGTTAAATAAGAAAATGTGTATGGGTGGATTATTTAATTCTTTTCTTTTTTTGTTTTAGAGACAGAGTCTTATTTTGTCATCCTCGGTAGAGGGCTGTAGCGTCAGAGCTCACAGCAACCTCCACCTCTTGGTTTTAGGTGATTCTGTTGCCTCAGCTTCTGAAGTAGCTGGGACTACAGGCATCTGCCACCATGCCTGGCTATATTTTGTTGCAGTTTGGCCGGGACTGGGTTTGAACTCGCCACTCTCAGTATTTGGGGCTGGCACCCTACTCACTGAGCCACAGGCGCCGCTGGATTATTTATTTCTTATCTTCACTTTTTGAATCAACAAATCAGAGGTTATCTTTGATTTCCATTTGGGTACTGATGCTACTGTTTAATATGAAGACATTAATTTTGTTTACTAATTATTCACTTAGATTTTTGGCTCAAAACATTTCACAATTCTTTCTGATTTTTTAAAGAAATTATGCATAATCTCTTATTTCTTACATATTCTTTTTGGAACTGAGGAAACAATTGTGTTAAAGAAAAAGTTTCAGGTTTTGTAGAATTTATATTTTAGTAAGGGAGTTTCAAAAGAAATAAGTTTAGCAAAACCTCCAAACTATGCCTACTTATATCTATCTATCTGTCAATCATCTATTCATCTATATATTTATCTTTAATACCAAGTTGCAAATTCTGTGATTAAAAATATGAGGACCATAGCGATGGTGCCTGATAGAATGAGAATGGGGTCAGAGAAACTAGAGGGTGAAGGTGTCTCTTATGTATTAACATTTGAAAGAAATAAAACTGAAGGAAGCAGAGGGGTAAAGATTGGGAAAAGAATAAAATAATTTCAAGCGGTAAAATAGAAGCATAAAACTCTAATGCAGAATCAAGTTATTGTGTTCTTAAAAAAAGCTAGTTAGAAGGGAGACCTTATGACTATGCACAGCAAGAAGTATGTCATGAGGATACAATGTTAAAGAAATAAACACAGGCATGTATATGTGTGTCTCTAGACCATGATAAGAAATTAGAACTTAATTTCCAATATTATGAGAAATAAATGGTAGGTTTTTAACAGGTAACTTTGGGATACTATTTATATATTGTATAGGTCATTGGCCATTGGGTAGAGAGCAGACTATAAAAGAGGAAATACTGAAGACAAAAGAAAGTTAAACGTTGTTTTCTAGCAGTAAAAACAAACAAACAAACAAACAAAGAGATAGAGAGAGGAAGAAACACCAAAGCGGAGAGAGACTTTATAGACGAAAGTCTCTAAGACGAAATAGAGACTTAAGTAAGTAGTAGTAGAGATGGCAAAATTCCTCATGTTTGGGACATATATGATTATGTATTTTATGCAACATATGAGGGAAAAAAGATAAAAGAATCAAAAATCATCTATAGTTTTTTAAACTAAGCTTCTGGGTTAAAAATAATATATTGCTATGGAAAAGAGTAGGAAAGATACATTAGGATGTGTTAAGAAGAATATGGAAATTTAGGCATGTTTATTCTGATATGTCGTCTATCAGAAGTTTATGTGGGGGACATTGGGAAGACAGGAATAGTTAAGTCTGGAGCTCAGGAGAAAGATCAAAGTAGAAATATACAAATTTGGTAGTAAAAAGTGTATAAATAGGGGTGTTCAACAAGCTGCCCGCCAGCTGCACTCTGATTTTTTGAAGAGTTTTTGGCTGCTTGGGGTGTCAGATTTCATGTAAAGTACACACAGACCATTCTTTTCTTTTTTTTCTTTTTTTGCTAAATAGATTCCTTTAATGTTTGTGTAGGTAACATGTGGCCAAAGATAACTCTTATTCTTCCAATGTGTGCCAGAGTAGGGGAAAACGAAAAGAGTGGACAGCCCTGAATTAGTTCATATATATATGTGTGTGTGTATATATATATATATATATATATTTGTGTGTGTGTGTGTGTGAGACAGAGTCTCACTTTGTTGCCCTCAGTATAGTGCAATGGTTTCACAGCTCACAGCAATCTCCAGTCAGACCTATTCTTCAGTTTTCAACATATGAACAGCGAATTGCCAAGGCTGACTATTCTGTCAAATTACAACCTAGCATAAGTGTATATCTTATCCCTTAAAGGCAGTTATTCAAATTACATAGCAATTACAGTAGTATATCTACATAGTGAATTACCTAGTTATTGGTATCCTGTAGAATAAAGTTAGGTAGTAAGTTGCTCTCAATGATGACTCTATAATGTCAATTTTCTGAGCAAGTATCGACTGCTTTTTCAGAAATTGTCCCCTAACCCTCCAGTTTTTTAACTGAAACCTCTCTTCCAACCTTCCATTCTCTCTTCCCCAAGTTAACAAAATCAACTTTATAAAAAGCGTATCTATTAATTTTTCTTTTCTTATAGATCTTAAAAATTCATTTTCTTATTAATTATTTTATATATTATAGTGCATATGTGCCATATTATAAACGATTATACATATAAGATTATGTGATATAGCTTTTAAAGATGCTTCCTTCTGCTGTAAAGATGCTTCCTTCTGATGTAATGATTAATGACCAGTAAATGAAAATATTTTACCCACCTTTCTAGCCTCTGCATTTTCTTGATTGAGGTTGTGTAGTCATTAATTTCACACACATGCCATAACATTTTTGAGAATAAAAATCTCTGATATGTTAAGAGGTTGGGACTAAAGCAGAAACACATTCATATTGGAAGAAGCAGTAAGAAAACAAAACTCAGGGTTGCCAAAGAGTGTAGAAATGTAGGGGTAAATCTCAGAACTGAGGCAGCTACAGAGATAGATTTCTTCAAATTTGCATGAACCTCTACTTAACTTTCTAAGTGACTTTTCCCTGTTGAAAGCAGAAAAGAGCAGCTAAAAGCAGTGAGTAGAAACATTAGCAACTGATCACCACAAAGATGACAAAGAGTCTGGAGTTTATATACAGTCAGGTTAACCATCCATTAGAATAAAAATTAAAATGTTTGAGAAAAAAATGTCAAAATACAGTCTTTAAAATATATACACATTTTCTACTATTCAATCTATAATTTCTAAATATCTGATGAAACAATAAAATGTGACCAATTTTCTAGAGCAAAGGTAGGTACTAGAACTTAATACTGAGATGACACAGACTTTGAAATTAATAGGCCAGAATACTAAAGCTGCTATTATGAACATGCTCAAGGAATTAAATGCAAATGTGATTTTAATGAATGATCAAATGAGGAAACTCAAAGAGAATGGTAAGTATAAGCAGAAAGTACATGTATAAAAAAAGAAAAGAAATGGAAATTGCAGAATGAAAAGTATGCTTGAGAAAAGAAAAAATCTTTGGGTGGATTTGGCATACATATGAAGAAAAGAAATTAATACAATTAACAGATTATATTCTTTCATATTCAATTGCTAGTGTTCTTCATGCATTTTTATAGATTCATATTTTCATCTGATATCATTCTCTTTAGATGAAATAATTTCTTAAAGGACATATGACAGTTTATAAAAATATATTAATGTTTTGTGAGTGATGAAGTTTCTAACACACATATATGTAATGCACATGATAACATTAGCACAAAGAGTAAAAGCAGTGCAACAATATCAGCTACATTTCCTATAATACATAAAGTTCTACAATATTTACTCTAAACAGTATTCAATTAGTTAAAGATTCACTTTAGAATTTCCAGAACAATTACTAAAGATTGCAATGAGTTGTAGCTAAAGTCTAATGGACAGATTACAATAGAATATAAAAGTAATATTGATTTTGCTCAAAGGAAAGCAGAATAGGTAAATAAAAAAATTAGAAATAAATAGTAAACTAGAAAAATGATATACAGCAGTATCAATAAAAACACAGTACATAATTGAGATAAAACTACAGTTATAAGGTAGATATTCCAAAACTGGATATTAATCAAAATTCATCTCATTGTATTCTAAAATATGAAAGAGATAGTTTGAAAATAAAACAAACCAAAAAAAAGACAACCAATGAAAATGTAAAAAGGCTGGTCTTGTGCATCCCATAGTTGGAATATTATGCTAATAATTAGATTTAAAAGCCATTAGACAAACATTATTGCAAGAGATAAAGAAAAAAAGAGCGCTGAGGTCTAGGAAGGGGAAAGTGAGTGAAAATGGAAGTAATGGAAGGACACCAAAGAGAACTTGGTTCATTTCACAGTTTTGCTGAAAGCCAACCTGGTCCATTTATACTTCAGAAGCCAGGATGGAGCCTGTCACATGTGTAGCTCACATGTTGGAATGGGGGGGTCTTTCTTTTTTTTGTTTTTTCTTTTTGATATAGAGTCACACTCTGTTGCCCCTGGATAGAGTGGCATCATGGCATCAGCCTTACTCACAGCAACTTCACACTCCTGAGTTCAACTAATTCTCTGCTTCAGCCTCCTGAGCAGCACTTCAGACGTGCACTAACAAATCTGGCTAAGTTTTCTATTTATAATAAAGACAGAGTCTTGGTCTTGCTCTTGCTCAAGCTGGTCCGAAATTCCTGAGCTCAAACCATCTTCTCACCTCGGCCACCCAGATGCCAGCATTATAGGTTGAGCCACAGTGCCCAGCCAAGTATTGGCAGTTTTTTTATTCCTTCTTGGCAGAAGCCATCAGAAAGGCCACATCAGAAAGGTTAATGTGATTATTAAGGTGGTATCTCTAGGACATCCTGTGGCTCCCAACACTTCCTCTGGGTTGGGGCTCAATCAAATTCTTCCACTAGTAACTTATGCTAAGGACACTTGGAACTTCTCATTTGCCTAAGAACTTTCTCTTCTTGAGCTAAATAGGCTACTTTCCCCTTTTGTGCTGGAATTCCCTTTATCTTTTCTCTCTCATTCCTCATTGCCTTCTTCCCTTTTGAAAGATTGTGTCTAGAAGATTTCATTTTTACTTTGCCTAAGGTGGCAAAGAAAAAAGATTTTTTAGGTCTCAAAGGTCTCAAGTCATTCCTTCAAGATCTCCTTTAAGAAGTCATGTTATTGAAAAATAAAATGAAAAAAAAGATTTTCCTCCAAACTTCATAGTTTTTTTTATCCATTACAGTTATTTACCCAGTCATTGTAATTTAAAATACACAGATTTTCACAGATTTCAGAACATTTATTCATTAATTCCAAAATATTCCAAAATACCAGTAAAACACTGAAAACAAGGATAAAAATAAAATAACAAAGTTAGCTACTTGCAGGAAATTTGTATTTTAGGGGACACATAAATGAATGTTATGTAGTGTGATGTAATATGTACGTATCAATATGGAGATGGCCAAGTAGAAGTAAAAGAATAAAGCTTCCTGAAGCAAATAACATTTGAGTTGGCCTTGGAGTTTTTGCTATGAAAGGACTTATCCTTTCAGGTATTGTAAGTCCCATAAAGATCGAAGGGACTTGTGAGTTAGTATGACCTGAGAGTCAGGATGCTTTGCTGCAGTTACAGAAGGGGACTGATATGCTAGAGGATAGTTGTGATACTGATTTGGTAAGGGCTAGTTGGGGGTACAGAATTTGGCAGGAGACAGTTTTGGTGCTAGGGTAGGTGGACAATAGTGGTGAAACTAAAATCGACTTTTGTCATTATTGTCCCTTGGCTTCCTCACTTTATGTCACAATAAGTTATTTTTAAACTAGATGTTTTCACATGGCAATTCCTTCTAAAATGGAGACAGGCTGGGAAAGATTTCATTCTAGGATGTGTTATAAAGAATGGACTTAGCTCTCAGGAATGCAGAAATGAGCCCAGTCCTGTATTTTGCATCTTTTATTATTCTTCATCTTGCTACCAGCATTAATTGTAATATATTAATTTAGAAAATTTTTTTTATAATTTTATTGAATCATAATTGTGTACATTGGTGCAATCATAGGGCACAATGTGCTTCATATACAATCAGAAATATTTTGATCGTACTGTTACAGATAGCCTTCATGGCATTTTCTTGATCACTATATAA
>CAUYON010009212.1:0-15120 GCA_963573935.1 Arctocebus calabarensis
CTCCTCAGCCAGTCCACCGGTTGTGTCGGTGTTGGAGGTGAGGCCTAACAACGTGGGTACTTGATGGGGGCTGGGGCGATTCACTCAATTCCAGTCCTGTCCCTGATTGATGTAAAGTAGGTAAAAAAGCTGATAGAACAGTACAAGTTCGCAGAATTTCTGCCCTGTGGGGGAGACGCTGGGCTGCTAATAGTCCTGACTTATTCTGCGAGCTTCAGCCTTTTGTCTCCACTGTCATCCCCTGAGGGCCAGGTGTGGCCAAAATTCAGCAAAGCCAGCCGGCCAGTCACTTTTCCACTTATTCTCACCGCTCCGAAGTCAGGAGAAGGGCACAGACCAGCAGCACCCCACGCCCTGTCCACACCCCTCGAGAAAGTGTTCAAGAATCTGGACTCCGTGGGGGAGAGACCTCCAAACCTCAGGGTGAAAGTGGAGGGGAGTGCGGGGAGTTCTAACTTGCAGGTAGAGAATATATACAGTTTTATACAGCTTTATGCCACTTTATGCCTGGCAGGAGAGTGCCACGGCACAGGGGAATGAGGTCTGGTTTTTAGAGGGTCTCTCCCGTGGGGTAGAGTGGGAGGGCAACCGAACTCTGCTCGCTTGTTTGTATGGAGGTATGGCGTATACTGCGAGCTGTTCTCTTGGGGGAGGAGACTCCCGTCTGCTTGGTGATGTGCTCTGCACCTTTTATTTGTATCCTTGGGGTCACAGGTCGCTCCAGCCGTGTTGATGTGCGTTCCTCGACCTTGTCTCTTGGCTCAGCTCCAAACCATTGGCTTTCTCGCTAAATTTCTGTCCTTTAACTCTCCTTCTGGACAGGAGCGTCTGCAGAAAGCTGGCTATAGACCGCCATCTTGGCTCCTCCCCCCTTTTAGTCTAGTAATTTATTGAGAGCATTACTACTATTTACAGTTAATAAGTGAACTAATTCTAAATTTAGAGTAAAAGAATTTTGCCTTACTTAAAGTTGAATTCTTCTGCATTGCAATTTCTATTTACTCCCCTTATTTTTGTTATTTGCAGGTACAAGGAATATACCTTACAGCTGCCCCTCACACCAAATATGGGAACATTATATACTGCATACAAATACACAAAAATTTATTATGTATTCTATCTTAAATTGCTTACATAGTCTCAATTTCTTCCATGTTGAATTACAAAGTTTTCACAACATTAAAAACGTTTATAATAGATTGGTTTCATTCTATTTGTTTATCAATATATCACAAGTTTTGATACCTCATTTATTTTGCATATTTTTAAAATTTCCACTATGTTTTCTTCCTTGGTCCATAGATTATTTCATTCACACAATGTAGTCTGTTATTATGCAGTCTCTTGAAATTTGTTGAGAACTCCTCTATGGCTCCGCATGTGAGCCATTTTTATAAATGTTTTGTATGTTATTCAAGTGTAAGTACAGCCTCTATGTGCAATGTTCTATAGATATTTATTGAAATTACCTTGTTCATTTTGTTATTCAGATAATACAGTTACTGATTTTTTTTGTCTGCCTGATCTTTCCATTATTAAATAGGTGCTAAAATCCCTTGTTATACTGGTCTGATTTTTTCCTTATAAGTTTGCTACTTTTCCTTTTATATTTTGAATCTATATTTCAAGGTATATATAAATTTCAAATTGCCTTATCTTCCTGGTAAATTAAAGCATTTTTATATTTTGTAGATTTTTTTTGTGAAGAGCATGTATCTAGATTTTTAAAGTTTCATCTGACTACTTTCTTTTGTAATTGGAAAATTAATTTTATTTAGCCATTGGTTATTACCTTTGGGTTTGAATTTAATTACACTATTAAATTTTGCATTTTTCCTTTCCTTCTGTAGCTTTCACTGAATTGTTATAATTCGTGTTGTTATTTGCCCTTACATGTCAGGAAGTTGTATACAATATTTTTGTTCTCTTCATTATTACCTTAGAAATTGCATCACAGTTCTTTAATGCAAATCAAAATTTAATGAATATATTTTCCTTCCTTAAGAATAATATATAATAATTGAGACACTTTAAATTCGAACACTTTCACTCAATTAATTGGTATTTTTCTTGATGTTTCAATTTGTTTTTTAAAATCATTCAAAATTTTTTATTGATTATTGATTTTACAGTCAAGATTTGTTCTGAGTTATTAAGTAAAATTTCACAGTCTTATTTATCAATCAATTTTGCATCTTAGAACTCCAGTCTATGCTGCATTTCCTTTTATGAAATTAAATTCTTTAGAAATGCCTCCCATAAGAATAAATGCCAACCCTCTCAATGATGGTTTGAAATATAACTTTGATAGGTATTTTTCTCTGTGTGTCATTCTTGACTGTGAGTTATTTTCTGTCTGTTTTTTAAAGATATTATTTTATGTGCTGACTTTTAAAAGTTAGCTGATAGCCTTCACTTTCTAGGTAAAAGAAAAATATATATATGCTCTCTCTATATATAAAATATTAATATAGTTTTAAATATATATGAATAAATATTTATATTTATTTAAATAAACATATATAAATATATATATATATATATTTTTTTTTTGAGAGAGAAAGTCTCTCTCACTTGCCCTGTGTAAATTGTCCTGGTATCATCATAGCTCACAGAAACCTCAAATTCTTGGGCTCAGGAGATCTTACCTAAGCCTCCCCAGTAGCTAGGACAATAGGTGCCTGCCATAATACCCAGCTAATTTTTATTTTTTTTGTATTTTGAGAAGAGATGAGGGTGGTGTTGCTCTTGCTCAGGCTGGTCTCAAACTCCTGAACTCAAGTGATCTCTATTTTTTCATCGGTACTATATTCCTGATATTTTTTCAGATCTACCCTTTAGGTTATTGCTTATGTTGTAGATGTAGATTCTTTATGATACATTGTTCAATGTTATGATGTTTTTAATAATTTTATTTATAATATTTTCCGTATCCTATCCAGAAGTAGTATATATCTTTCAAATCTGGCTGAATATTTTTATGGCTTTTTCTCCATTTTCCTTCACATTTTTATTTTTTTTACACAATGGAATATTATTTTTAAATATTTGGATCTGCTATCTCTGACACCTGAAGTCTTTTTTGACCTGATATGGTTTCCAATTGTTTGCCTGTTTCACTGATGATGCCTTGTTTCCTTTTGCTTTTGCAGTTTTGCCCCTATGAACTAATTTTTGGAGGTAAGAGTTGAATGTGAATTTCTCCAAAGAGGATTTGTGTTTTCTTTTGTTACATGCCTAGCCTAAGTACACTATGGGTCTAGTACTTTCCTAAAATAATTTTTTTATTTTAAATTATTTCAGTGTAAGCAGCAAATGTAAACTTAGGTTGCAAAGAATTAAAAGTACTAGATGTGAATGTGAATTCCAAACACAGATTCTTTGAAGTTTGCATCTTTCCTTTCCTTCTTATTCTATTCCTCTTGTTCCTCCTACTCCTTGCTTGTCTCCTTTTTCCTATGTCCAAGTGTGGAAAGTGTAAAATTATTTCTTGCTCCCTCAGTGAGATTTTATGTCTATGTTGCCTACTATCTACCTCATATTAGATAAAGTCTAAGTTTTCTTTTACCTATGCTACACAGATCTCCGAGAAACAAAGTTATAAAGCTTTGAAAAATGCTCTCAAGATGAAAGCAGCCTTCACTAATAACTCATCTCTTGGTTCCTGGTCTCCTTTTGTTTCCAGCTGTAAGGATTCCTTACTATGTTGCTTGCTTTTTAAGTAATTTTGAAAACATAACTTTTATATTTTAATCAGAATTGTAGATGTGGTCTATAGGAAGATCAGTCAGAGTATTTAGAGTATAGTATGACAAAGAAAAGGTGAAAGACAAGAACTCGATGGTAAATTTTTATTATTATTTTTTTTAACCAGGAGATGTAAAGCATAGAAATTTAGAATTTTTAAAAAGTGGAGAAACTATACTCAGTTGGGAAAAAATAATTAACAAACTAAATATATATATAGATATGGTGGAACAGGAAGAGAATTCAAGTAGTTAAAAATGACATAAACGTCATGTGAGATCCAGAGGAGCCTGCTCAGAAAATCAACCAACTTCCGTTGCTTTTTAAGATTGTTTTTTGTTGCTGTTTTTCTTGTTGCCACTGCTGCTGTTATTGTTGTTATTTAACTATAGAAAAAATGCAGGAGAGGTTAGCAGCTTGAAACATTATCAATTAAATTTTCTCATTAGCTATATTTGGTTCCTTAATTGGCCTTTGTGACTGTGTAATTTCAAGTGATAATTATTTGTGGCCCTGGCCTATTCCTATATCAATGTTATCTCTTAATTAATTCAAGAAATTGGCGTAACATTTTTTCCATCTTCAGACACAGAAGCAATTTGTGAGTTACCATTCCTTAGACAGCACAGTCAGCAGCACTTTGAAAAATGACACTAAGAAAGTCCAATCTCGCAGACTTAAACCACAATAGCACTGATGATAATCTTGAAGAAGCTCTGCTAAGGAAGAATTGTGTGTATTTTGGTGTGAAACTGGAAAACATAGGAATGTAAGCTGGAGGATGAGGGGAACATGCAAAAAAATAAAGGTATTAATTCATCTTCAAGAGAGAATTCTCTACTCTCAAGAAATACATGCTGTAACTAGTTAAACATTGTGCTCAGGCTTGTATTTCTGGTTTCAACAGATAGCTAGTAATGGTTGCTCTGCATGCCAGCATTTCTCATTGAAATGCTCAGAGAACCATGGGAAAGAACCAATGTTTCAACGGTCAATACTTTTCTTAACTTGAAGAGGAATTTCTACTCCTCAAAGTAAGAATGAATTATTGAGGAAAATAAGAAAAGACAGTAAGAAATTGCAATTCATTCATCATAACTCTGGGACCTTACATCAGCAGCTATTTCCTTTATTATCGGGGTACCTTTCTCAGGCCAAAAAGACTATTTCTCTGGTTCCTCGCTCTTTTTCCCACTTCATGTCTATCTGTCTGTCTCTCTCTCTGCCTTATGGGCAACCCAGTACTACATGGGTCACTATGAATGAATGAAAATTTTGAGACACACTGTGCTATGGTCTACTATTTCACTTCCAAGAAATGTGTGCAAATTTTACCCTGCTCAGCTTATCAGAGTTGCTGGGAGGGCTTCTTTTGTTTCCATCTACGGGGATTCCTAATGACTCATGTATTTAGGGAAGAAATGTTTATGTAGCCGCTGTATTGGCAATAGGGAAGTTTCAGCTTAGAAATTTCTTCACAGCAATGGTTCAGGGATTAGCATGTTAGAATTACTTACTCAGGTAAAGGAAGGATTAATTAGGCTGCTGCAAACTTCCCGGAAAAATACCTCCTCAAAGCATATAAGGCATCAAGAAAACTTCAGATTCCCTTGTCAGGCTAGCAAACCTGTAACATAAACTAATAAATAAGAAAAAATTTATTAAATTTGTAATATAAGCCTCAAGCATGGCATAATGTGTAAAAGTGATACACTAGACAAATTTTCATAAAATCAAGAATATATGATAAAAATTAAACAAGCTGGAAGAAAGACTCGTGATAATAAAGAAAGAAACTCAATGTATACTTACTAGACAGCAAAGACAAACCTATTATTATCAGAGGAAATAATTTTAAACTGAGAACAATGCAACAAAATCAATAGAAATTTTATTGTTTTAAAATATAGACTTTACCAAGGGTCATGTCAGCAAAGCAAAAAATAAAATATGAATAGCTATTATACCTGTTTATCACAGCCAGTAAGATCATTGAATTCCTATGAATAAATTATTATAATAAATATAAAGGACTAATAATACTTCACTAAATGGAAATAACCGCCATGTTTGGTTTTAAGAGTGCTAATTGTCTACATGTTAATAAGTAAGTTGAATTCAATTTTAAACAGTGGTATTTTTGTGTGTGTGTTGAATCTGATTGTAATTCTAATAGTTAGCTTGAATTACAAATAGTTTATAATATCCAAATATATTATGTAAAAAAATAATACTAATACATACTTCTGAATTAAATCAGGACAGACACAGTGATTCACACCTATAGTCCTAGAACTTGGGAGGGCAACACTGAGGACTCCTTGAGGCCAGGATTTTAAGACCAGCCTGAACAGAGTGAGACCTATCTCTACAAAACAATAGAAAAATTAACTGAGCATGCAACTGTAGTTCCAGCTATTCAGGAAGCTAAAGCAGGACGATTACTTACACCCAGGAGTTTTAGGTTACAGTGAGCTATGATGAGGGTACTGCCTGCACTCTAGCCCAGGCAATGGAATGAGACCCTTTTTCAAAAAAAAAAGCTGGGTGTGGTGACACCTGTAATCCTAGCACTCTGGGCGACCAAGGCTGGTAGATTGCTTGAGCTCAGGAGTTCAAGGCCAACCTGAGCAAGAGCAAGACCCCATCTCTAAAAATAGCTAGGTGTTTTGGTAGAAACCCGTAGTCCCAGCCTCTTAAGAGGCTGAGGCAAGAGGATCACTTGAGCCCAATAGTCTGAGGTTGCTGTGAACTATGATGCCATTGCACTCTCCTGAGGGCACCAAAAATAAGACTATTTCTCAAAAAAAATAAAATCACAACATATATATTTTCAATGTTTTAGTTATACAGAAGGAAATGGAACAAGACTAAGATAAACTGGTCAAGAAAATAACTAAAAATCCTTACATAGAAACTTTATTTATAGGCATCCATAAATACATTGATGTATGCTATGTACATTAGATACAATGATATGTACATAACTTCAATAGAAAAAAAGTGGGTCCAGGATAGAAATTAAAAATGAAAAAAATTAAATGAAATAATTATATTTAGTGCTCAAAATCAATGTTGAACAAATACATATTCAAGCAATAATTAAATATCGCTTTTTGCTAATTAAATGAACAAAATATTTAATTAAGTAATGATATGCCTTTGAGATATAGTGGGTTTGGTTCCAGATCACTGCAATAAAGCAAGTCACTTGAATTTTGTGTCTTCCAAATATAAGTTATGTTCACACTATCCTGTTATCTATTGTGTGTAATAGCATTATGTCTAAAAAAACGAGTGTATATAAACCTTAATTTAAAAATAGTTTATTACTAAAATATGCTAAGGATAATCTGAGCCTTCTGCAAGTCATAATCTTTTTGCTGGTCTTGCCTCACTTGTTAATGGGTGTTGACTGATCAGGATGGTGGTTGCTGAAGGTTGGGGTAGCTATGGTAACATCTTAAAATAAGACAATAATGAAGTTTGCCACAGCAATTGAATCCTTCTTTCATTAAAGATTTCTCTGTATTGTATGAAGTTGTTTGATAGGATTTAATTGCATTAGATCTTTCAAAAGTGGAGTCATTCCTTTCAAATCCTGCCTCAAATTTATCAATAAGTTTATGTAATATTCTAAATTCTTTGTTGACATTTCAACAATGTTCCATTCTGAGAGTGAGTTCTGTCTCAAAAAACCATGTCTCCAACACGCATACACACACACACATAATAAATGTGTGAGGTGATAATATCCTAATTATCCTGATGCAGTCATTATACATTGTATGCGTGTATTAAAATATACACGTACTCCATAAATAAGTATTATGTATCAATAAGCTAGGCAGAGAAAGACAAATATAGCAAGTTTTCATTCATTTTGTGGAAGCTAAAAGACCTGATCTCAAAGAGGTAGAACGTATAATAGTGGTTAAGAATGGCTGGGAAGTGTAGAGGCAGGGGGAAAGAGAAGTTGGTTAGGTTAAGCATGGTGGCTTACACCTGTAATCCTAGCACTCTGGAAAGCTGAGGTGGGTGAAATGCTTGAGCCCAGAAGTTTGAGACCAGCCTGAGCAAGAAGGGGACCCTGTCTCTACTAAAAATAGGAAAACTAGCTGTGCGTAGGAAGGTAGGTGTCTGTAGTCCCAGCTACTGTGTGACTGAGGTAAGATGATCACCTGAGCCCAAGAGATTGAGCACATCATTATTGCTATTAGCTATGATGATGCCACAGGACTCTACTTGAGGTGACAGAGTAAGACTCTGTTTAAAAAAAAGAAAAAGAGTTTGATTAATCACTACCTAAATACAGTTAGAAAGAATAAGTTGTAGTATCCCATAGCACAGTAGGGAAACTTTATAGAAAAGTTTTGGACTATTCCCAACACAAAGAAATGATATGTGTTTGAGGTGATTTGATCAGTACACATTGTATGCATGTATCAAAAATATCACATATGCCCAATAAACATGTAAAATGGTCATGTATCAATTCAAAATATAGAAAGTTAAAATTATTTCTAACAAAACAACCTCTCTTTTTCTGCACATCCACAAGAAATGACTGAATACTCATTAAAGTTTCATCATAAGTTTGTAGAAATTCATTTATCTGTTTTGGATCTACTTATAATTTTAGTTCTTTTGCTATTTTACTATATTTGCAGTTACTTCATCCCCTGAAATTTTGAACCCAAAGTCACCATGAGGCTAGAATCAACTTGTTCCAAACTTCTGTTAATGTTGCCATTTTGACCTTCTCCCATTGAAATCACAAGTTCTTAGTGGCATATCGAACGGTGGTTCCCTTAAGGAGGTTTTCAATTTATTTTGCCAAAATCCATCAGAGAAATCACTATCTATGGCTATCTACAGCCTATAAAGTATATTTCTTAAATAGTAAGACTTGAAACTCAAAATTACTGCAGAATGGATGTTATCTTATCAGGCATAAAAAAACATTAATCTCTTTGTACATCAACATCAGAGCTCTTGAGTACATCACCAATTACCAGAAATATTTTGAAATGAATTTTTTTCTGAACAGTAGGTTTCAAGATTCAAATATTTAATAAACCATGCTATAAACAAGATGTGCTATATCCAAGCTTTGTTGTTACATTTAAAGACAGCAGTAGAAGAGACTCAGCATAATTCTTAAAGGTTTTAGGATTTTTTTTTTTTTTGAGACAGAGCCTCAAGCTGTCACCCTGGATAGAGTGCTGTGCCATCACAGCTCACAGCAACCTCCAATTCCTGGGCTCAAGTGCGTCTCTTGCCTCTGCCTCCCAACCCCAGTAGCTGGGACTATAGGCACCAGCCACAACGCCTGGCCATTTTTTGGTTGCAGCCATCATTGTTGTTTGGCGGGCCTGGGCTGGATTCAAACCTGCCAGCTCAGGTGTACATGGCTGGTGCCTTAGCCCGTTGAGCCACAGAAGCTGAGTTAGGCTTTAGGATTTTTTAAATGGCAAATGAGCATTGACTTCAATCTAAAGTCACCAGCTGCGTTAGCCATTAACGAGAGAGTCAGACTGTCCTTTAAAGCTTTGAAGTCAGGCATGACTTTTCCTCTCTAGCTATGAAGTCCTATATGACATTTTCTTCCAAAATAAGACTGCTTTGTCTACATTAAAGATGAAAGATTCATGTGATCTGAAGAGGACCAGAGTGCTTTGTCTACCAAAAAAAAATCTATTGTTGAGGGTAGCTACCTTTATCAATTACCTTAGCAAGTTCTTCTGGATAACTTGATTCTGTATCAGAACTTGCTGCTTCACCTTGCAATATTATGTTATGGAAACAGCCTCTTTCATTAATCCTCATGAAGCAATGACTGCTAGTTTCAAACCTGTCATTTGCAGCTTCTTCACCTTCCTCTGCCTTCTCAGCACAGAAGAAGCTAGGAGGATCTAAGGATCTTTAAATCTAAGGACCATAGTTACAGCCTTCTCTGAATTTAAACTTTCGCTTCTGAGAATGTTGTGGCTGGTTTGATCTATCCAGACCATTAAAAGTGTCTCCTGAACAGCAATCATTCTGTTTTGCTTTCTTATCATTTGTGCAATCACTTGAGTAGCAATTTTAATTTTCTTTGAGAATTATTTTTGCACTCCCAACTTGGTTAACTATTTAGCCTAAGAGTTACAACATGTTGGAGGCCTGTTTGAGCCTCCAACCTGCATCCCTGGTTATGTTAATCATATCTAGGATTTGATTTCAAATGAAACACATGTGACTTTTCCTTTTACTCGATCACTGAAAGGACATTGTAGGGTTGTTAATTGGCCTAATTTCAATATTATTGTATCTCAGGGAATAGGGAGACTCAAAGAGAGGGAGAGAGATGTTGTTGCAGGGAGAATGGTCTGAAAAATTATGGCAAAAATATTTTTTGTCTCCCTGTCTTTGGGGGAACTGAAACTTGCATCCCTGCCTCAGGCCAGTGATCATAAGAGGCAGGGAATGTGTCTTATTCTTTGTACCACAGGAGATAGTTCCAGGGAATCACCTGGGCAGAGGTCTTCTTAACTAAAGATTGGATAGTAGAGGGCCTTAGATCCTCCTGCCTTAGAGACAGCATTAATCCAGATGGAGGTCACAAGACTGTCTTAGTCAAAGATGGGATGAATCCAGGCAGAGGCGGTGAGATTGTCTGGACTCAAGTTCTATGCTTTAAAAGCTCTGTGCAGAAGCAGAAATTTGGATGTTGATACCATTGTCTATCAGCTTCCTCCTTTGCCAGCTAAGTAATAAACTTCTCTTTCCTTCTCCTCAAACCACTTGTCCCCCCTTTTCTGATGTGCCTTTGGGAAACAAGTGCTGGACTTTCAGTGATACAGGAGAATGGTCAGTTGGTGGAGCAGTCAGAACACAGCCGTTTATCAATTCAGTTTACCACCTTGCATGAGTATAGCTCATAGTACCCTCAATTACAAAAGTTAACATCAAAGACTACTGATCACAGATCACCATAACAGATATGATAAGAATGAAAAAATATGAAATATTGCAGGACTTCCCAAACAAAACAGACAAGAAGTAAACACTGTTGGAAAAACAACACCAATAGACTTGTTTGCTGTAGACTTGCTATAGACCTCTAATTTATAAAAAACAAAAAACCAAATATCACAAAATCTGTTAAGTACAATAAAGTGAAGCACATTAAAATGAGGCATCTCTGCAATAAACCCACTGTTGTTGAAAACAAAATAAGATATTTATTGCCTTGCTACTGGAATTAAAAATTGTTAAGACATTTCTGAAATATAATGTGGTGATGTGAAAGGACTTAAAATGTATATGACCCTCTAGCTTTGAATATTCCATTCGCTATCTACAAGTTGTGTGACTAGGCAAATTACTTGATCCGGCTTTGCCTTGTTTATTCTTATGCAAAATGAGCATTAAATGAATTGGCATAGGTAAAGTGCTGAGAATAATGCCCATTATCATCATTGACATTCTTATTTTTGTTATGTTTTCTACAATAATTTTGTTTTTTCTGATAAGCATTTCTTTTTTTCTTTTCCTTTTTTTTTTTTTTGGAGACAGATTCTCAAGCTGTTACCCTGGGTAGAGTGCCACGGCAGCATCATACCTCACAGCAACATCCACCTCTTGGGCTCAAGCAATCCTCTTGCCTCAGTGTTTTGTATTTTTAGTAGAGACAGAGTCTCACCTTGGCTCAGGCTGGTCTTGAGCCTGTGTAGCTCATGCCTGATCAGCATTTCTGATAAACCTAATATCATGCTGTTTGTGTTTGCTCCTTTATTATAAACATTAATTTTCTTGGTGCAATTCGTATCAATATGATAAAAGCTTCAGAGTTACAAAAGCCCTTATTCTAAAACTGAAGTTCACAGACTTTGTAAAGACATATTTATCTAGACTGAGGTGCCTTCATTTTGAAAGAGTTAATGCTTATACAATGACTTGTTTCTTTGTCATCAGCACAGAGAAAGGTTAATTCAGAATGACTATGTAGAAAGCTAATGCAAGCCTTCCTCTAAATACTTTGAGTGCCCTATAGGTTAAGGTGTCAGTAGTGTCAAATGTAAAGGAATAGAATGCTAATGCTAATATTTAATGTGGAGAACAATGGTGACTTTAGAATCAAAAGTGTTGCCAAAGATGTGAATGATGTATAGAGGTTTTTGTTAATGGATTAGAGCTCAGCAGTTATGTATGTTTTAGCATTTATACAAAAGACTGTAGCATCAAGGTCATGACTTGAATAGCTATGGATAGATTATGGGAAGCTTTTTGGTTCATTGGGTCTCCCGAGGCTATTTCAAAACCCTAAGGGAAAGGTAAAGCAGACATTAGATTGTAATGAATTTTAGGCATGATTGTAACTGAGGCATGGAGGGAAAGGACCTAGGATTTTGTTTTATCTTGGTATTTCAGTTTGTTGGGGAGAAGGAACGTTGCTAGAATTTCTTTCTGCAGCAAATCCTTTATCTCAGAGATTCAAAGAATGAATCCACGGGCCACAGAAGATCAGTGACAAGACAGAATTTATTAGACAGAAAGGGATACAGAAGGAATGAAGGGCAAAAGAACTGTCACTGGTGGGGGAGACTCAAGTGGGAAACTTACCATGAGTCTTTTGTCTAGGAGTTTATACACTGCCTGTAAACAGGGAGGTCTTCTTTTTTTTTTGTAGAGACAGAGTCTCACTTTATCACCCGAGGTAGAGTGCTGAGTGCTGTGGCGTCACACAGCTCACAGCAACCTCCAGCTCCTGGGCTTAGGCGATTCTCTTGCCTCAGCTTCCCGAGTAGCTGGGACTACAGGAGCCTGCCACAATGCCCAGCAATTTTCTGTGTTGCAGTTCAGCCAAGGCCGAGTTTGAACCCGCCACCTTGGGTATATAGGGTCGGTGCTCGATGAAACACAGGCGTCTATATACTCGATGAACCACAGGCCCCGCCCAATATGGACATTTTAACAATGTTGATTCCTCCCAGCCATGAGCATGATATGTTTTTCCATTTGTTAACAATTTCAGCTATTTCTTTTCTTAGAGTTTCGTAGTTCTCTTTATATAGAGATTTTTCACATCCTTTGTTAGGTAAACTCCCAAATATTTCATCTTCCTTGGCACTACTGTGAATGGAATAGAGTCTTTGTTTTTTCAGCTTGGCTATTGTTGGTATATATAAAGGCTACAGATTTATGAGTGTTGATTCTGTAGCTTGAGACACTGCTGTATTCCTTGATCACTTCTAAGAATTTTGTAGTAAAATCCCTGGTGTTTTCCAAGTATACAATCATATCATCTGTGAAGAGTGAAAGTTTAATCTCTTCTAACCCTATGTGGATACTCTTGATCACCTTTTCTTCCCTAATTGCAATGGCTAAAACTTTCATTACAATGTTAAATAGCAGTGGACACAATGTGCAACCTTTCCTGGTTCCTCATCTGAGTGGAAATGATTTCAATTTAACTCCATTCAATATGATATTGGCTGTGGGTTTGCTGTAGATGGTCTCTATCAGTTTATGAAATGTCCCATCTATACCAATTTTCTTAAGTGTTCTGATCATGAAGGGATACTGGATATTATCAAAAACTTTTTCTGCATCAATTGAGAGAATCATATGGTCATTGTTTTTTAATTTATGTGCTGAATTATATTTATAGATTTGTGAATATTGAACCAGCCTTGAGACCCTGGGATAAAACCCCCACTTGGTCATGATGTATAATTTGTTTGATGTGTTGCTGGATTCTGTTTGTTAGGATCTTATTGAATATTTTTGCATCAATAGTCATTAGTGATATTGGTCTATAGTTTTCTTTTCTTGTTGGGTCTTTTCCTGGGTTAGGGATCAAGGTGATGTTTGCTTCATAGAATGTGCTGGGTAGTATTCCTTCTTTTTCTATATTTTGGAAAAGGTTGAGTAACATAGTGTCTCTTTAAAGGTTTGGTAGAATTCTGACGTGAAGCCACTGGTGCCAGGCTTTTCTTTTTGTGGAGATTTTATATGGTTGATGCTATTTCTGAACTTGATAGAGGCCTGTTCATCATTTCTACTTCATTCTGGCTGAGTCTTGGGAGGTGGCATGCTTCCAAGTATTGGTCAATTTCCTCCAGATTTTCATAGTTTCTTAGAATAAAGTTTCTTGTAATATGCCTTAAGAATTTTTTGAATTTCTGAGGAGTCGGTTGTTATTTTGTCCTTACCATTTCTGATTGATGAAATTAGATATTTTACTCTTTTTTTTCCTTGTTAGGTTACCTAAAGGTTTATCTATTTTATTGGCCTTTTGAAAAAGCAACTTTTTGATTTATTGATCTGATGTATAATTCTTTTGTTTTCAATTTCATTTAATTCTGCTCTAATTTTGGTTATTTCTTTTCTTGAGTGTAGGGTTGGAATGTTCTTCCTTCTCCAGTTGCTTGAGATGTCCCATTAAGTTGTTAACTTCCTCTCTTTCTGTTTCTTAAGGAAGGCTTGCAGTGCTATAAATTTCCCTCTTAGGACTGCCTTTGCAGTATCCCGAGGTTCTGATAATTTGTGTCTTCATTGTGATTTTTTTCCAAAAATTTGGTAATTTCCTTCTTAATCTCATCTATGACCCATCTAGCATTCAGCATAAGGTTATTTAGCGTCCATCTTTTTGTATGTGTACGCAGATTCCTGTTGTTACTGAGTCCCTTTTTATTCCATGATGGTCCGAGAACATGCAAAGAATAATTTCTATTCTTTTTTTTTTATTGTTGGGGATTCATTGAGGGTACAAGAAACTATGTTACGCTGGTTGCGTTTGTTGGGTAAAGTCCCTCTTACACTCGTGTTTTGCCCCCAAAAAGGTGTGGCACACACCAAAACCCCACCCCCCTCACTCCTTCCCTCTCTCTGCTCTTCCTTTCCCAACCCCTCCCTCATTCGTTCTCTCTCTGCTCTCCCCTTCCCTCACACACACCATGTGAATAATTGTCATTAATTGTCCTCATATCAAACTTGAGTACATGGGATTCATGCTTCTCCATTCTTGAGATGCTGTACTAAGAATAATGTGTTCCACTTTCATCCAGGTTAATACAAAGGCTGTAAAGTCTCCATTTTTTTTTAAATGGCTGAATAGTATTCCATAGTGTACATATACCATGGCTTGTTAATCCATTCCTGGATTGGTGGGCATTTAGGTTGTTTCCACATTCTGGCGATCTTAAATTGAGCTGCAATAAACAGTCCAGTGCAAGTGTCCTTATAATAAAAGGATATTTTTCCTTCTGGGAAGATGCCCAGTAATGGGATTGCAGGATCAAATGGGAGGTCTAGCTTGAGTTCTTTGAGAATTCTCCATACTTCCTTCCAAAAAGGTTGTATCAGTTTGCAGTCCCACCAGCAGTG
>CAUYON010009213.1:0-39124 GCA_963573935.1 Arctocebus calabarensis
CCAGGGGCTGGGAGGAGGTGAGAATGGGAAGTTGTTAATGGATGTAGGGTTTCTGCTTGGGACAATAAAAAAGTTCTGGAATGGAAGAAAAAGTATCCAATGTACTCAGCCCTAATATGAAGCTAAATTATAGCTTTCATATGAAGACTAACACATAATTATAGCACAAGAATACAGGGAAAAGGGAAAGGGAGGGGAGGGGAGGGGGGAGGATAGGTGGAGAGAGGGCAATTGGTGGGAGCACACCTACGGCACATCTTAGCAGGGTACTGGTGAAACTTATTAAATGTAGAATATCAATGTCTTAATATAACGATTAAGAAAATGCCATGAAGGATATGTTCTACCAAAATATTTCCGATTGTATATGAAGTCAGTACATTGTGCCCCATGATTGCACTAATGTAACCAATTATGATTTAATGAAATTATAAAAAAAATAAAATAAAATAAAGTATATATACTTCTAAGTAAAATAATGTTGTGGCCATTGAGGAAAATTTGGAAAAAGAAAAGAACATAGAGGATTAAATGAGAAATTTTAATTTTAAATCCATCTCCCAGAGACACTTGTGTTGATATTTTGGTACAAACATATGATGTTCGCTCATGATGTTAATACTACTTTTTAGTGAGCCTTTTCCTTAACAATATTTTCTGGGCTTCATCCCCCATCATTGATGTTTTTGTCCAGCATCATTAGTAATGGCTATAGATCATTCCAGTCCTCATGTCTACAGAGTTGATATGACCAACACCCCTAGGCCAAACATTTAGGTTGTTTTCTAGTTTTTTTGTTTGTTCACTTATTTTTTTATATTAAACACATGTGGGAGAATGGGCACTAAAGACCCCATTCTTGGCAAGGAAATCACCCCCAGAAAAGGGGGAAAACAGAAAAATAAGCTGAGCAATGTGGAATAAAAACAATTTAGCTAGTTTACTTATAAAGTGAAGGTTGAATTACTTGTCTGAGCAGTTTCAGCTTTTCCTGAAGCCTGACCTGTGAGGGATACAGCTTGCAAACACCCCTGCTGGGTCTGTTAAACACTCTGAGGAACAATGGCCGAAGCAGAAGCTGTGTGCAAGGCCTGGGAAGGAACATTAACCAGGTCAACCCCTGCCCAGTCAACAGTCAACAAACATCCAGAAGCAAATACCCATTGTGGGGATTTGTATAATGGTCAGGGCAGAGATCAAGGGAAAAGCTCAAGCCCTGAGATATGGGCAGGAGGGCTTGTACACTAACCATGGAGAGAAACACCTCTGTGAAGGGATAAGGAGAAAATTCCTCTGTTCCACCCATTCTTCAGAGGAGAACTGATACCACCATGTCTGCTCCAACGAGAAACTAGTGTGCGTGACCACAAACAGGAGGTTGCCCCCACACAGGGCTCAGGTTCTGGATTTCTCGAGGCTGTTCAGACCCTGAAAGTTAATGATTATAGATAGAATAAGAACGTGCCTACTCAGAGGAACTGTTGATGTTTTTGTTCCCTTCCTTAGTTTATGCTCTTGGCTAAATAAGAAAATAGCCTTCAATAAAAGCTGGGTGGGACAAACACTCTGGCCCACTTGCTGATGCCCCACAAGCTAGCAGTGGACCTATGTGCCCACTTTTAAAACTCTAGTCTGTGCATCCCATCTCTTTAACTCTCTATATCTCTCCCCACTTTTAATTATGTTTTACCCAGTCTGTTGCCTCCATTTCCACAGATCTTGTAGGACTGTGCCTCTGGGTAGGACCCCAGCAAACACTAAAATTAATGTAATTTATGTTTAATTAATAGTTCTACTTTTAATGCAATAGTTTCTAGACCACCAAATATCTGCAGATGACATTAACTATAAAACCACCACTTAACTGGTCTCCCTAACTCCATTTCCTCCTTTACAACCCACTAACAAGCATCTTCTGTGTCTCTGTAAGTGTGATCTCAGTAAAAATGGCGGGTATGGCCCATTTTAAAATCCTCTGTCATTGGGTTAAAGTCTAAACTGCTTTTCAGGACTTGTAAGGCTCTTCCCACCAAGAGCTGTGTTTCCTCCCATCTCCTTTTTTCTGTGTCCTCATGCCATCTACCTGGGCTGCCAGGTCAGTCATCCTGATCTTTTTTTTTTTGCACTTTTTGGCTGGGGCCGAGTCTGAACCCACCACCTCCAGCACACGGGGTGGGCACCCTATTCCTTTGAGCCACAGGCACCACCCCATCCTGATCTTCTTTTACTCACCAAAAGTCACCATTCCTTCTCTCAGATTAAACTTTTCCCATGTGCTTTTCCTTTGCCTAAGCAGCCTAACCCAGGCTTCTTTTCCCTACCCCAAGTAAAAATAATCAGGATTTTTAAATTAGAATTTTACATAAAAGAAAGTAGAGCTAATATAAGAAACTACCTCTATTAGGTATTATAAATAACAGTGAGGAAGGAAGGAGGAAAAATTCAAATTTAAGGCGTCTTCTTGAAAAATCATCCCTTTCTCTGTGAGGGCCCTTATGACACATTAGTTCTGGGTACCCTTTTTCCTTCACTCTATGCCCACACCATGCCCCAACCTCAAATAGGCTCTCTCCATCATCTGCAACACTCCAATAATAAGACACATTAGCTTACTGAGAACAAGAAGTATGTCCTTTTCCTCTCCTGTGAAAAGTTCATACAACACATAAATACATGCAGTTTCTGATTTTACACATACACTGGTTTAACTTAGCAGTTTTCCACTTCATGATGGTGAGAAAGCCACATGCATTCAATTTCTCCTTGACTTCTACTGGAGTCAAATCTCTAAATTGATCCAGACCGAACCCCATCATAAGGCAAGGAGCACTCATACTTGATATGGAAATTTCCCTGAAGAATTATATCTTCCTTATTCAAATTAAAATAAAACACAATCTGAATACTTTTCTATAAAAATTTAAACCAAAGAAAGTATGAATTTATACCAAAAAAAAAAAAACCTTTGGACCTTATTATTAATAATATTGTAGAAGGAAGATGTGATATGTGTAATTAGTAGCTACCAAAAGGAACATATGAAAGACTGATTAAAAGCCCATTACTAAGAGTTAGATTTATTGATTTATCTGCTTATAAAGCTTTCTTATCACTTAACACTTCCCAGCAGCATTTTACTATATCATTAAATAACTGTTAACCGTTGAAGTAAGTACATTAACAGATTTAAATTTCTATTTTCATTTAAGTTTGGGAGTTATAATAATGATGATATGAAATGATCCTTAGTTAACAAGGTAACTTCTGACAATATTACAGAAATTTAATAATAGTTTCCCACCAATTTCATGGTAAAAAAGGAAAAAAAGAAATGCATTTTATAAAGCATTCAGAAAATTTCCCATGAATAAAATGCAAAACCACCTACAGTAAGAGGATAATATATCAAACATAAGAGAACTATATAAAGATGTACCAAGCAAGAAAATAAGTTGACTCACCACATTAGAGAATCTGCTTATTCTTGAGAATCTAATGAAAAAAGTTCCAAAAGAAGCATTTGGTGAGCAACTGAAATTTACTTTTAAAAAATAACTATGATCCACAATGTACCAGAAATATAGTACAGAGAAGGTTGAAGACAGCTATAGGAAGGATTTAATGCCTAGATAGACATTTATCTTCTATCAAAAAACCTCTGTTCATGTCTTTTGCCCACTTTTTGAAGGGATTATTTTTTTCTTCTTGATTTATTTGAGTTCTATGTAGATTTGGATATTAGTCCTTCCTTTCTTAGACATATAGTTTGTGACTATTTTCTCTCATTCTATAGGTTGTCTATTCATGCTATTGATTATTTCCTTTGCTGTACAGAAGTTTTTTTAATTTAATTTTGTTCTATATTTGCAATTTTGTTGTCTTAATCATAAATTCTTTGCCTAGGCTGATATCTAAAAGAATTTTTCTACATTTTCTTTTATAATTGTTATGGTTCCATGCCATTTTGAATTCATTTTTTGTATCTCATGAGAGACAGGGGCCTGTTTCATTCTTATGCATGCTATCCAGTTTCCCCAGCACCTTTCCATAGGGCATCCTTTCCTCAGTGCAAGTTGTCGGCTGTGTCTAAGATCAGTAGGTTGAACATAGATGGTTTATTTCTGTGTTCTCTATTCTGCTCCATTGTTCTATGTCCCTACTTTTATACCAGTACCATGCTGTTTTGGTTACTATAGCCTTGTAACATAATTCAAAGTGAGGTAATGTGATGCCTACAGATTTGTTCTTCTTGTTTACAATTGCTTTCACTATTCAGTCTTTTTCTTTGGTTCCAAATAAAGCTGAGGTGTTTTTTTTTTTTTTTTAGATCCATGAAATATGACACTGGCTAATACAAAATTTTTGAGGTTGATGTCTGGAGTGGTGGCTCCCCAAAAGACAGCAATCCAAAGAGAACAGTTCTCTCGAGCAGAAACTGTGTTTGTGTGTTTTTTTTTCAGCTTTGTGAATGAAAGCTGATACACCTTGATCAGGCTCATTGAAAGTTATTTTCATGGAGACAATGAAGAACATGACTTTTAATTTCCTAATTCATGATCCCCAAAGTGGGACTGTTATTTCTAAGTAGCAAATTGCTTGGAAAAATGAGTTAAATTCTGTGCTCTTGAGGCTTAGAAATTTCCTTTCAGTTCTTTTTACAAACAGTTAAATTCTTCAGATTCTTCAGTTTACTCGTTATGTGATGATATGGCTTTTGCAGTCTATGTACAATTGTCAATTATTCCTTTTAACTCTAATTTTAATTTAAAAAGAGACTTTTTAAAGAGATGCTATGATAAATTGATACAACCGACACATTGTATGAGCTCTCCGTATTTTCTAAGGATGTTCTCTGTAAAATTAGTGGTACGTATTCACAAAATTGTTATATACATGTGTCCATGCATGAACACTTTGGGACAAGGATTGTTTTTGTGATATCTCTCTTCAACCTATGACCAGAAGTATGACATGGGGGATGGGACTCAGGACCAAACTACTTCTCAAGCTTCCTCTAAAAATCTCAACTCAAACATTTTCCATACACATACTAACATATATGGTGGCTCTACCGTGACACATACGTGGCATTTGTATTGTGTCTAAGTCAATTTTTCTCTAACTTTGACTTTGGTTAGGATTATCTACCACAGGAAGTATCTGCAACACTGGTTAAAAATAAAGTATGAAAGAGTTTAGCAATAAGGGAAAGATCAAAATAAATTTCTGTTCAGAAAATAAAGTGGAGTCCTTGTACTGTGGAAACAAGGGCAACACTTCCCAGCAAGCCATTTCACTGCCCAAATGAAGAAGAGGTTTAAAACCCACTCTCTTAATGATTATTATGATTAAGTGTCATCAGTAATTCAGGAATTTCACAGCACATAAAGAGACACAGTTTCTGTGCTTGTGGTTTATTATCTAACAGAGCCATACATATTGTTGAGACATTAAACTCATCATTAAAGAAAGTAGTTTCATCTCAAAGGTGAAAGTTCATGAGTACTTACGTGGGTGGTTTTATTTCACTGGCTGTGTCCTTTGATGGAGGGTGGAGGCAGGAGGACAAGGGTATGAAGGTGCTCTTGAAGGCCCTGGAGAGGTTTTATGAAAGAAGTAATGAGAAATAATGACTTGAGAGATAAAATATTGATGAAATAAATCATGCAAAATAAAAAATATGTAGTCCTTTTACAATATACATAGGCATACGTCAAATATTTTGTGCCATAATTTTTTATTGAACCTGTTTCTACAGTTCCCTCTTCTTTGTTCAATGTTCCATTAAACCATAACACTATTAAGAGACCTCTAATGCACATGTGAGAGAACAAAAGAAAAAAAAAAGCCAAAACAGCCAAAGAGATCTTCTCCCCAATAAATCCTGATCTAACAGCCAACACACATTTGCTTAAAATATTGACTAGTGGTTTGGAGGCTTACCTGAAACTTCCTGGGATGTAAGTATATGAATATTAAGAAGAGCAATGTGAATGGTGCCTATCCTTTAAAAAAGGGGTTTAAAAGATATCACAGTATCTTATCTTAACTATTAACTATATGGTTTTTGGAACTAAGATTATGTGTGCCTATTGGAGGGGGCACAGGAGTATGTAACTTACCACTTTAAAGAAAATAAATGGGTTGAGTGCTTTCCTATTAATTTTTTCTTCACATTTGTTGGATGTATTTCAAAGTTTTTAAGTGAAATATTTTTTGTATTTATTCAGATGTCATTCTTGCCTGGTCTCATTTTTAGGCCTGTAGCTTAGTAGAGTTCCACCCAAAGAGGATTAGTTGATGTATTTTAATTAGTGTAATAAATGATGTCATTAATGGTATCCACACAGTTTAGGAAATTAGTTTTATGTTTTCTTAGATGGCCTAGAAATTCTTACTGGATGATAGCTAAACAAAATATAAACATTTTCAGAAGCATGCTAATTCTATTTTTGGATTTTTGCTGTATGGAAAATTTTGGCCCATTCTAACTTTTAATAATGGAAAAGGTCAAATACTTAATGCAGATGTACTGTGGAGCATCCACACTAAATGGCACATTAGTCTCAGTGTAATTAACATGCTTACCCTGTGTTTGTTAAGCAAGAAAACAGGATTATTTCCCTCAGAACTCATGGACCTTGCAGAATAATAGATAAGAAACATAAATTTTGCACTGCGACCAGGATAGAAACAAACTATACAGTCCATAAACGCATTTTGGTTTAATGTTCTAAGATGAGAATTACAGCATAAATTTTATTTATCCATCACTATAGTCCCATTATTATCAGCCTTAAGGATCAATATTTTACAAGGCAGGCTAGAGAAGCAGAGATTCACACCACAGAGCAGGTCGTAATACAATATCATTATATTAAAGACAGGTTCATCCAGGAACCGTATTGCATGCAAATCAACTATTATGTCTACAAATGTCCAAAATGAAAACACGAGGCAATCGAGTCCGTCTCGTGTATTCAAAGGGAAGCTAGAGTCAATATTAGATTCACATCAAGTTTCATACAGACCTGGGCAGGAGATTCAGGTAAATGTACAATGAGAAAACGATGTCTTAGGTGCTCATTATCAAAAACATCAAGCTACATACTTTTCTTGGCAGTTTATTGATGGTGCCCACTATCTGTTATTTTTGATCACAAAATATCAGAGCTTATAGAAATTTAGAAATTTTCTGGGCCAGTAGTTCTCAAAGTGAGGTACCCAAATTAGTACCACCAGCATCATAAAGGAACTTGTTAGAAAGCCAAGTCCTTGGCATAGATTTTTTTTTTAACACAATCAAAGGTATCAGTTTAATATAGTCTGTTATAGAATATTTTATCTAATATGCTATTTGGAGAAGTAGATGAAGTGACTATATGTGAAAACGTCATGAAGAGTAAAGGCCACGTACACTCTCTTTCCTGCTCTGACCACACACGCCCTGGGGCCAAAAGGGGGCAGGGCAGGAGGGAGGGGCCGGCGGGAGAGGCCGTGGCAGGTCCTAGGGGTGGGCTCTAGGAGCCATAGGAGGGACAGAAAGGCCAAGCCTGGTGACCTTAAGAAAATAAACAAAAATGGAAACTCTGAGGAATTACACGGAGGCCAGTCGTCAGCCACAAGAGGCAACTGGGAAGGGAGGTGAAGAGGTAGTGGCTGTGGCCAGGCACCCCCGCCCCTCTGATGTGAGGGCATCTCAGGACGCTTTGAGCCTGAATAGGGTGGGGGGAGGGCACAAACAGTGATGCTGTGTTACATGAAAAAAAAAAAATCCCCTTCAGGCAGCCTGAGTCCAGCAGGGGTTGAGGGGCCAGACCGAAGGAAATAGTTGTACAGAGGAGGGGCGGGAGGTGACCCGTCCTGTCTCTCGTTCTTTCTGAAGTCACTGCAGTCAGATCTGACTCTGGTAAGGAGGAAAGGGAAGCAAGCTGCCCGCTCCATCCCTTCATGCTGGGAGGAAGGATGAGCGCCATGCCTGCATCCAGGGAGCCACCCCACCTGGAAAAGCAAGGCAAAGGTCCACGGGACATAAAAGGCAACACACGGAGGGGGTGGGGGTGAGGCTGGAGGCCAGCGCGGGAGACCGGAGTCCCCCAAGGGAAAACCACAGAGGTGCAGACCCGGGAAGGGAGGAGGAAGAATAGCTTTGTCTTTACTCACCTTTGTATTGTGATGTTTCACTTGTTTCAACAAATATGCAATTCTGTGTGCTCTGAAACTCACAGAACAATTGGACAGGGTCATGTAAGCTAGAGACGTGCTAAAATTCTCACTGAAGCCATTAGCCGGGCGGAGCACACGTATTGGCGTGTGCAGGGTTCCTGGGCTCAGGGCCTCAGCTCTCTGCGATGTGAGTCGCCCTCTGACCCGAGAATGTGGCTGCCTCAAAAACAGTTAATAAAGTGACGGAAGACAGAAAGCCTTAGAATAACCAGTTTCCTTTTCTCTCTTTATACATTCAGGTTGAATCCTATGAAATTTCTGATATTTTAGTGTGTGAACTACAAAACTACAATTTCATAGAGCTCAGTCTCATCTTTCTAGATTGACAGGTAGATATATACACACACACTCATATACCTGTACTTATATTTGAGGCTTTTGATACTATTTTAAAATTATTTTGGCCTCATTTTCCATTTCATTGATTAAATACATTTACATAAAAAATAATCTTCACAGTCGTCATAATCTTTCACTTGTCCATTTGCATTTCTAGCCTACATTTTATGTCCTTTAGGATGTATGGAAAATATTAGCTCCTGTGGATATAATTATGATTCCCTAAAATAAAACTGTATGATTTAAAAAGAGAAAAAGAGTGGGGCCAAGTACATCGAAACAAAGGCAATATTGGAGACAGACCAAGCATCTTAATTCATCCTCCATTTAGTGATACTTTTCAAACTTAAAACAGGCTCGTGAATCCATTAGGAGGATCAGGCTCGTGAATCCATTCCCCACAGCCAGGGCTTCTAATTGTATTGTTGAAGAAGCAGATTCCAGACACGCAAGGCCAATGGCACTGCCAAGGTCCTGTCCAAGACTCCTGATCTACCGAACGCCAGCAGCGGCTCCTGTCTTTCTCTCTGCCAATGGAACCTCTCCTTTCCTGTTGTCTCTTGTGCAACATGTTCCTCTTCCCAGCAATCGGAACTGTGCACAATGAAAGCTGTGACCACACATACGATTACAGTAGACCAGGGTCCCCACGAGCAAATTAGTGAATTCACAGCACAGCCTTAAAATACATGAGCAGGGAAGGGCCCGTGTTTTTGACCACAAAGGGTGGAGATTTGTTACTTTGGGAGTAAACGCTTTGCAAAAACAATTACATGCATCACCCTTTTCAAAATACTTTTTACTTGCCTTAAGCGCTTATGAGGTAGGTATTATTATCCTGTCTTAAAAATTGTACATTGATACATTCATTCACCTTGCCCCTGGTGGAAGGGACTGTATTCATTCGTTTCCTGGCCAAGGAACCCATACACCTGAGACTAAAGGCCTAAAGGAGGAGATGGGGAAAAACTGGGAGAGAAACGGAGAGAGCTTCTCTCTCCTGACTAGAGTTCTCTCCCTCTACCAGGAGCTTTAGTGTTTTCTGTTTTCTTTTCTATGAATAAATTCTGTCTTACCACTAGGGGGTGAGGGGAAATAATGTAATGAAGAATAATAAAATACATGTTAATTGAAAAAAAAAAAAACAAGATTGGTTCAACATATGTAAATCTATAAATATACTATACCACATAAATAAAATAAATAACAAAGACCATATGATTCTATCAATTTTTCCAGAAAATGTTTTTGATAATATTGAGCATCCATTCATAATTAGAACACTTAAGAAAATAGACTTAGATGGGACATTTCTTAAACTGATAAAGGCCATATACAGCAAATATACAGCCAATATCATATTGAAAGGAGTAAAATAAAGAAAATTTCTCCACACATCTGGAACTAGACAAGGATGCCCATTGTCTTTACTGCTGTTCAACATAGTAATGGAAGTCCTAGCCATTGCAATCAGGCAAGAGAAGGAGATCAAATTTTATCCAAATGGGGTTAGAGGAGGTCAAAGTCTCCCTCTTCGTGGATGATGTGATCTACTTAGAAAACCCCATGGACTGAACGGTATTATGTCAATCAGGTTGATAAAATATCTCAGATTGCATGTGAAGCGCCCACACTGTACCCCATGGTTGAACTAATGTACACAGCTATGATTCAAAAAAATAAAAAAAGAAATGATCAAGGAATATAGCAGTGTCTCAGGATACAAAATCAATACTTACAAATCAGTAGCTTTTATATATACCAATAATAGTGAAGCTGAAAATGTAGTGAAGGACTCTATTTCTTTTAAAGTAGTGCCAAAGAAGATGAAATACCTGGGAATTTATCTCATAAAGGATGTGAAACATCTCCATGATGAGAATTATGAAACCCTGAGAAAATAAATAGCAGAAGACATTAACAAATGGAAATATATACCATGATTTATGGCTGGAAGAATCAACATTGTTAAAATGTCCGTACTACCCAAAGCAATCTACACATTTAATGCAATCCCTATTAAAGCACCAATGTCATACTTTAAAGAACTTGGAAAAATAGTACTTCATTTTACATGGAATCAGAAAAAAACTTCAAATAGCCAATACATTACTTAGAAATAAAAATAAATCTGGAAGCATCATGTTACCAGACATCAGGTTATACTACAAATCTATAGTGATCAAAACAGCATGGTACTGGCACAAAAATAGAAACATAGATATATGGAATAGAATAGAAAATCTAGAGATGAACCCAGACATATATCATCATTTGTTCTTTGATAAGCTGCAGAAACAGGCATTGGGGAAAAGAATCCCTATTTAACGAGTGGTATTGGGAGAACTGGCTAGTGACCTGTAGAAGACTGAAACCAGACCAACTCCTTTCACCATTAACAAAAATTGATTCTGACTGGGTAAAAGATTTAAATTTAAGATATGGTATATAAAAATGCTTGAAGAGAATGCAGGAAAACAAAGATATTGGCCTGGGAAAATATTTTATGAAGAGGACCCACTGGCAATTGAAGCAACACCAAAAATATATTACTTGGGTTTGATGAAGTGAACACGCTTCTGCAACTAAGGGCACTGCAAGTAAAGCAAACAGACAGCCTTCAGAATGGGAGAAGATTTTTGCAAGTTATGATTCCAACAAAGGTCTGATAACTAGAATCTACAGAGATTTTCAATTAATAAGAAAAGAACAAACAACCCCATTTGTTTGTGTGCAAGAGACTTGAACGGAAACTTCTCTGAAGAAGACAGGCAGATAGCCAACAAATACTTTGAAAAACTGCTCATCACCTTTAACCATCAGAGAAGTGCAAATCATAACCACTTTGAGATATCACCTAACTCCAGTCACATTAGCCCACATTACAAAAATCCCCAAACTGTAGATGTGGGCATGGATGTGGAGAGAAGGGAACACTTCTACACCACTGGTGGGATTGCAAACTAATACAGCCTTTTGGAAAGAAGTATGGAGAATTTTCAAGGACCTAAAAGTTGACCTACCATTTGATCCTACAATTCCATTACTAGATATCTTCTGCCCAGATGAACAAAATCATTTTACAATAAAGACATTGGCACCAGAATGTTTATTGTAGTCCAATTCATAACTGCCAATTCATGGAAGCAGCCCAAAGGCCCATCAACTCATGAATGGATTAACAAATTGTGGTATATGTATACCATGAATACTATGCAGCCATAAAAAAAACTATGGAGACTTTACATCTTTTATGTTTACCTGGATGGAGTTGGAACATATTCTTCTTAGTACGGTATCTCAAAAATGTAAAAAAACGTATCCAATGTTCTCAATACTATTATGAAACTGATATATAATCACATACACATCCGTACGAATGATAAATCACAAATACAGTCCAGCAAGAAGGAGGAGAGAGGAAGAGGGGAGGGCAAGTGCAGGGAGGAGGGAAGGCATTTGGTGGGATCTCGACTAATGTGCACAATGCAAGGGTACATTTCAAAACAACTAAGAGTAATTTATAAATGCCTTACCACAAAAAATAAGTAAGTGAGGTGATGGTTATGTTAATCAATTGATGTAAGCATTCAACATTGTATATCAAATCATCACATTGTATCCCATAAATGTGTAGTTATGATTTAATAAGAATTTTTTTTAAAGAATCAGTTGTTTCCACTCACTCGCTATGTGGCCCTGAGTCTCAGGGACCTAAACATTAACATGAGGGTCATGCCCATGTCATGATCTTCTGTGAGGACCCTGAAATAGCACTTTGGGCCATGCAGTGACACCTAGATATGGGGACTCCCAGAGGGTATGCCTTGCATTAATGCAAAATTGAAAACCATGTGGCTTTGGAGAGACTTCCTGAAACCTGCACAGGCTTGTGATCATGCAATTCCCCTTGTATTGGAAACACTAGTAATCCTACTAGAAAGTTGTGACACTGCTCCTGACATGCATCTCCCTTCATCTTCAGAAACTCCTCTGTAGAGGTGAAGGTCAGGAGACCTTCTAGGTTTCACCAATGTGGTGACTGGGCAACTATTTACACATTACGTCTGAGTCCTTGGCTATTTCAGAACCTCATGAACGTTTTTAATGAGCATGTTTTCCTCCATGCTTTCCTTGGGCGGTTTTTAGTGAATCATCAACAGAGTCCCATATTTAATTTAAAATAAAAGACCTACTAAGGATTACTGAAATTCTAACATTTGCTGGTGAATGTGTGGAGAAATGAGCATCCTCAGGTTCAGTTGAGTAGAAAGCCTCCAAGCTTCTCTAGAGAGCAATTTGATGATGTGTGTCAAAAGCCTTACTGATGTAGATGAAGTGAGATAATTAAGTTTTCCAAGCCATCCTAGAAAAAATGCTACATACCTCATTGCTGAATAGCTCTATGGTCACCTTCCAGATACACATGTTGGGAAGCTATACACTGTTGCCAGCTCCTAGTCCACCCTTCAGAGCAATTTTTTTGGAATCATTTTCTGGAATGGCCATTGGAACTGGCATTGTTTGAGGTCTGCCAATTAAATTCACAAACTCTTCCTAGCAAAAGTGCTTTGAAAGGTGGACTAGGTAGCTTCCCCTGGGGAAGACTTTGAAGGTGACCATAGTGATATTCAGCAATGAGGCATATACCACTTTTTCTAGAATGACCTCACAAACTTCATTGTCTGATCTGTAAATCTAAGCCAGTGAAATTACATATAAAATTTTATCCTAATGGTCATGAGCCTGAAAAAATATTTATCTTTAATGCACACAGCTATAATTGAATAAAAAAATAAATAAATAAAACTAAACAAATAAATAAAAACAAATATTTTTCTTTAAGTATGCTTACTGTATAATCCTTAATAATACTCTAAATTTGGAAACAACATAAATACATAATAATAAAGCTTTGTTAAATATATTATGCTACAATCAAAAGATGTATATACTTGCAACTGTTAAAAATTACCTTGTAGAGGAATATGTAACAATGTAAGAAGTGTTTGTGATATATTCATGGATGAAAAACAGTTCAAAAAGTTAGTATAGTCTAATCTAATTTTGTAAATTATTTTAGAATGCTTAAACATAAACTAGACATATCTAATTCAAAATGTCCACAGAGGTTATCTCTCGGTTGTGGGATTACTGATGACCTGTGTGCATGTATTCCTAAACTTTCCAAATTTTCTATCATCAATGTTTTTCTTGTGCAGAGAAAAAAAGAAATAGAAAATGTAAAAGCTAAAGCTTAAAAGTCAATGGATTTGTATTTGAATTATCACTGCACAGTAGTTTGTCCAAGGGTAAGCTACTCACTCATTCTGAGCCCCATATCTTTCCCCTCTATTTTTACAGTTATAATACCGCCCTTAAAAGGTAGTAGGAGGGTTGCATGAGATAATACATGTACAGTGCTGTGCACACAGCATAACTAGTCAATTTATGCACCACTCACTTCCTCCTATGTGAGCTCAGTAACAGGAGTGACATATCCAACTGCCATGGTTAAGTTAGATAATACTAATGCAGGAGGTAGAACCAGAACGTAGGCTTGGAGCTAACCCAGGTGGGAGGCAGGAAGTGAGGAGTATAAATGATGGGACAGCTTAAGCAAAGGGGTGGAAACACACTGTATTAAACAAGTAACATGGCTGCTGGCACTTTCCTCTGCTTCACCTGCTACTCCTCTGGGGAGGTGCTACATGATATCCAATGCTACCTTTGACCTTTAGCATTCATGATGAAATTTTTTTTTATTCCTACACTAGTTATATGAGTAACAAATTAATTTAGGACTCAGTGGCTTAAAGTGATGATTAGCATTTGTTATCTCATACAGCTTCATTGGGCCAGGAATTTGGGAGTAGCTTATTTGGGTGGTTCTGATATGAGAATGTCTCATGAGGTTGTAGTCAAGACAATCAGCTAGGACTGAAGCCATCTAAAGGCTCAACTGGGGTTGGGGGGATCTCATTTCAAGGTAGCTCATGCCTGTTATTGGCAAGTTGGTATTGACCATTGATAGGAGACCCCAGTTGCTCACAATGGGGGCCTCTCCATAGAGCCGCTTCAAGGTCCTCATGACATGGCAGCTGGTATTCCTGAGAATGAATGATCAAAAGGAGAAAGAAGGAAGCCTCAAAGCCTTCTATGACTTGACAGCAGAAGTCACACCGTCAATCTACAGGGTTCTATCAGTTGAACATGCTGGCTCTGTTTGGTGTAAAGGGGTCTGCACTGGGGCAGCCATACTAGGTGGCTAGGGTCTTTGAAGCCTGTCTTGGAGACCACCTGCCACAACTGCCCTTACAGTACTTTCTGCCTAGAGTACTCCTCCTCCAGATGCCTGTGTGGATCCCAGTTCAGATCACTTCCCCGGAGTGTCTGCTCGGGAGCTACATAGTAGCCTTCTAGGCTCTCCCAGATGGCTCCCCACCCAGTGCTCTGTTGCTCTGGCTCCTCTTCCCTGGTTTCATTTTCTTCAGAGTACTTATAGCATCTAACACATTACACACTTATTTATCCTTTGTTCCCCATCCCAGTAGAATATAAGCATCACAAGAGGTCTGTCATGTTTCCACTGGTACCCAGGAGGAGCTCGTAAATATTTGTGAACTGAATAAGTGAATAAAGCATGACATCATCTGACACTTCTGATGCTTTTATTGAACTTTTGTATGTATGATCCATGAACTAATTAAGAATTCCCTCATTGGTGACATTGCCCTTGCTTATAAATCTTTCTAGAATGAGTGATGCTTGCCCTTCGAACACCACCCTCTCCGCTTCCATCTTGCATGGCCCAGGCTGTGAACCCTCCCCTAACCTCATCCAGTTTCCCCTATGCTTGGCTTTCTCAGCACAGCCCCTGCTGCCCAAGCTCTTCCCTGGCTAGCTCAGTGCTGGTCCCCTGAAACCCACACTGTTAAGATGTGCTTTTTCTAGGCCCCATCTTCTCAAATCCTAAGAAAAAAGGTGACAACATTTTTCTGCTCCTCCCGCCAGTTTCCAGGGCAAACATCACTGCATGACCCGGCCATCTCTCAGTATGTCTGGGCCAAGAGCTACTGATACTTCAGGGGGGACCTTCCAGAGATAATTTTCTGGTCTCTGATGCTTAACATAATGTCAACTTTATTATAATAATGGGACCATGGCAAACAAATAACGAAGATACAGTTAGCCCTTGAATGATGCAAAGAATAAGGGAGCTGTTCCTCCCCCACACAGTCAGAAATGTGCATGTAACATTTGACTCCCCCCAAACTGAACTGCTAGTAGCCTGCAGTTGACCAGAAGCCTTAGAGATAACAAAAACAGTTGATTAACACATATTTTCTACTTTTTATATATTACACACTGTATTCTTATAATCATGTAAGCTAGAGAAAAGAAATCATAAGAAAGCAAAAATATATTTGCTATTCATTAAGTGGAAGTGGGTCCTCAGGAAGGCCTTCAGCCTCAGCATCTTCACATTGAATAGACTGAGGAGGAGGACGAAGAGAAGGGGTTAGTCTCGCTGTCTAGGAGGTGGAAGAGGCAGAAGAAAATCTGCCTGTAAGTGGACCAGTGCAGTTCAAATCCATATTGCTCAACTGTATTTGGATGTGGGAAGGACAATAAAACAATAGAGGTAACATTTATGCCAAGTATGGTCTTAAATAATTAAGGACTGGATTATCCCAAACATTTATTTTTCACAATCATCTATGACAGTGTTTCTCAACCATCCCCCAAACAACAAGCCTTTAATAGAGTTCCTGTGGGTTGTGACCCACAGGTTGAGAAATGCTGATTTACAAGAAAGTTGCTATTATTACTCCCTTTTTACAGAGGAGAGAATGGACTTAGAGAGGTAAATAACATACAGGATCACTTAAGTAAAAACTGATACAAATAATCTAGATTCAGGCAGTTGGAGTCTTCCCTTTAACCACTGTGTGACACCGCCCTCAGGTCTTCAGTCACCAGCTGATTTCTGGTTGTCTTGGGAATTAATATCTAGTTGTTAGCCCTAAGTGAAAGCTCTCAGGGAATTTTCTCATCTGGAATGGCCACCAGGGAACTCTTACTCATGCTTAAAGATCCAATTCACTTCTTACCACCGCTGAAATTTTCCTTGCTTTACTTATGCCACCACGATACACCATCCTATTATTTTGCCTAGCAACCTCTATTGCAAGTCTGTGTTTTCTTTTCTTTTTTTGTTTGTTAGTTTGTTTGCAGTTTTTGGCTGGAGCTGGGTTTGAACCTGCTACCTCCTGCATATGGGGCTGGCGCCCTACTCCTTTGAGCCACAGGCGCCACTCACTTTTCTTTTTTTGAAACAGAGTCTCACTTTGTCACTCTTGGTAGAGTGCTCTGGCATCATAGTTCATGGCAACCTTAAACTCTTGGGCTTAAGCAATTCTCTTGCCTCAACCTCCCAAGTAGTTGGGATTGTGGACACTTGCCACAGTGCTCAGCTATTTTTTAGAGATGGGGGTCTCGCTCTTGCTGAGTCTGGTCTTGAACTTGTGAGTTCAGGCAATCCACCTGCCTCTGTAGCTTGTACTAGAGAGAGTGCTAGGACTTCAAGCATGAGCCACCTTGCCTGGCCTGTAAGTCTGTATTTTCTTGCAGGTCTTTGTTACCACATCACAACTGCCTTGGGAGTAAAATCTATAACCTTTTCATTTCTTAATCCTCACTGTTTAACAAAATACCTGGCCTATGCTAAGCTAAGTGAATAAATAAATACTGTCTCTACTTCCATGATACCAAGCTAATTTGCAAAACCTAGCACTTCTCAAAGATAGGCTCAGTTGTACTGTGTTTATGGAATGGATAGTCGCAATCTTGTATAGGGTTGAGCGAATAATGGCTTCCCAGGAAATGCAACACTAAAATCCTCCCTAGGAGTGCACTTCCCAAGGAGTCCTAGCCCTGAGAAATGCTTATAAGCATTCCAGTTCTATCCCAGCAAGGTGATGAGACACTGTATTGAAGTACCACTTGCCATAGCATCCCCAAGCAGAGTCTCTCTAGCTACTGAGCTTCAGAAACCTGCCTCTGGCTCTTCTAATTGCTTTGCTAAAAGGAGTTTAGTGAAGCTCTCTTTGCTGACATGCAGCAAGAAATCCATATTAACTTCCACTAGCCCTTTCTAACCACAGGGCTCAGAAATGCTCACGAGCTTGCCGGGAGAGTTGGACAGGTACGGTAATGCAACGGGAAACTGTGAAGGGCCAGAGTTACATTCTTTTAAAAAGTGGGAAAAGCTTCCAGACTTTCTAAACGAAGTTAGACTGGAAGTATAAATGAATATGGAATTAGTGCCAACCTGCCGAGGATGGGCCTTCAGGAGGCTTGATATGGGATCCTTTCAGTTGACACCTGCATGGAATAAAAAACTGGTGTGGTCTGGAGGACCAGGTGTGACCTTTCATAAGGCCCTCCCCATCTCAACACCTGGGCTCTTTTGTTGTCAAGTGAAGAGACCGGAGGCTGTGAATGCCTTCTTCCTCAAATGTCCTAACAGATTTGGATACTGTCTGGGTGACAATAGCCAAATGAGGGGTAAGATTTGTCCTGTTAGTTTTACGGATATAAGTTGAAAATATCCACCATATAATAAGGTATTTTTTTTAAAAGAAAAACTTATATATGGTAATCTCCTTGTTATCCAGCCCCCTGGGGAAAAGTAGATTATGGACAAATGTACTTTCTAATTGCTTGAGAGTTACTATTAAAAATAGGCCTAAGTAATTCTATAGGCCACACTATACCATACCATGGTGACTTGATATAAATATTAAAATACACTCATTAACACTGTAGCATAATTATACCATGGAGTACTATTCAGCCATAAGAAAAGATGAAGACTTTACATCTTTTATGTTTACCTGGATGGAGTTGAAACACATTCTTCTTAGTAAAGTATCTCAAGAATGACAAAAAAAAAAAAAAAAAAATCCAAAGTACTCAATACTAATTTGAATCCAATATATAACCAGTTACATGCCCACATGAATGATAAAACACAAATATAGTTAGGAAGGGGAACCAGGAGAAGGGAAATTGGCAGGAGGAGGGAGAGCAATTGGTGGGATCTCATCTACTGTGCACAATATGAGGGTATTCAGCAGGATCCTTGGGTGAAGGGCTCAATTACAACTTGAATGTTACCTTGGAAGTGATAACAATGTAACCTAAAAATTTGTACCCACATATTAATTTGAAACAAAAGAAGAGCACCAGAAAGAGAACAGGCATATTAAGACATACTTCCCTTATTGTAACACAGTTTTACATGTTATAAAACAACTTTGTACATGCAGTGTACTGTACGATTTTAGTTATATAGCAGTCAATACAATTTTCATCTTCACACTGTATTTTTTTAACTTCAAGTAACACAAATTTAACACATAAAACAGAACTGGAGGAGCCGCAGAGTGATGCATGGAGTGTCGCTTACTGACTGCAATGCACGCCAAGTGTAACTCTGATTTTTATTTTGGCTGGGTTGCATGCCAGTTGCTTGAGTTCCAGATGATGGAAAGTTTACTGTAGTATGTTTGCCTGTTTAGTTTAGCAATAGAGATGAGAGGAACTGTCCGAATCCTGGTGAAGTGAGAGCTGTAATTCCTACTGCGGCCTTTGGCAGTGTCTGTCCGGGAAAGACTACATCCCTCATCTCCAAGACATGTGTTTGACTCACCTTTGGGTGTGTCCCTCTCTGTACCTCAAAGCTTGACATCAGATGGATGCTAAGGAGCTGAATAGTGAATTGCATTGTATAGAATCGAAATCTACTTAGAAACATTCTTTCCAATCAGACACACCACTACATTTCCAAATTCTTATTGGACCAATAAAAAGATACTTATTAGTAATCAACATAATTTGTCCAAAATGCCTTCACTGATACAAGTTGGCTCTCAGTCGTGGGGTGTGTTTGAGAGAGAAGGATGGGGGGGGGCTCTGTTTTCCTAGAAATAAAGGGAGAAACAGAGGATTAAAAATCCTTAGCAAATAAAAGATAGAATGAAAATTTTAAAAATTCAGTCCTGTCAGACTTTAAAACCTGTGAATTTTCTACTGTATGGATGTTCTTCCATAGTTACAGATGGCTAAAAGTTTTAAATGTAAATAAAGCTGGTGGAAAAAAATTGAGGATAACCAATGCTTCAGCAACCCTATAAGTGGGTTTTTCATTAAAGTGTACCAGAGCATTTGGCATTACCAAAATGATCAGGGAGAACAGAACCTTGGAATCCCAAAGAACTTTCCTGGCATCCGCTGAAGTGAGGAAAATAGGCCAGCTGTCTCCTCTATACATATTCTACTCTTTCAATGATCTCCTCTTTGATATAAAGAGAGAAGCCAGATGAACACCCTCCCCATTCCCAATAGCTGGTTACCAGTTATGATGGCAGCATCTGAAATGTGGAGACTTTGTTTCTTTTCTGTTAAGGGATGAAGCACATTGGGGTAGCAAGGCTATTGGTGAGTGCAGATGAAAGCTCTGCTGTACAATGACCAAATGGCTAATACTGGCAGTAGTGATGTTGGGTAAAAACAGTATAAGGACCCCAAAGCTATAAGATATGAACATCCTTATTAGCCAGGAATTTGACCTAGTTGTCCAAACCTTGCTGGAATGATAGTTCTCAATATTTTTTTATTTTGTTGTTTTTGTTTTTTTTTTTGAAACAGAGTCTTTCTTCATCACCCTGGTTAGAGTGCCCTGGCATCACAGCAACATAAAACTCCTGGGCTCAAGTGATCCTCCTGCCTCAATCTCCCAAGTAGCTGAGACTATAGGTACTGCCACAATTTCCAGCTATTTTTAGAGACAGGGTCTCCTTCTTGATCAGGCTGGTCTTGAACTCCTGAGCTCAGGTGATCCACCTGCCTCGGCCTCCCAGAGTGCTAGGATTACAGGCATGAGCTACTGTACTTGGCTAGTTTTCAATATTTAAGAGATGTGGTGCCCCTTTCTAAATAAAATCTTAATGGAACCTCAATGTCTAAAACAAATGCAAGCAGACTGTAATTGAAACTAGGATGGGGACCTGTGGCTGCACACATCATTCATTGCCTTCCTTAGATAGGTCCAAGGCATTCAAGGAACACACTATTAAACCCTTGGTCAAAAAGACACAGTCCTACTCTAAAGTGATTTTTTTTTTCCTTATCAAGACCTAATTCCTTCTTAACTGTCATTGTTAAATTAGAGATGCATTCATTGTTAAACTAATTGATACCAGTATGGAAAAACATCACGCTTAAGAGTGAACTAAGCAACTAAGCCTTTTCTACTCTCATATTGAAAGGGGAAAATGTAATTTTTTTTTTTTTGAGACAGAGGCCCAGCTGCATCCCTGGGTAGAATGCCGTGGCATCACACAGCTCACAGCAACCTCCAACTCCTGGGCTTGAGCAATTCTCTTGCCTCAGCCTCCAGAGTAGCTGGGACCACAGGTGCCTGCCCCAATACCCGGTCATTTTTTGGTTATAGTTGTCATTGTTTGGCAGGCCTGGGCCAGAGTAGGACCCTCCAGCTCTGGTGTATGTGGTTGGTGCCTTAGCCACTTGAACTACAGCAGCCACCTGGAAAATGTAAAATTTTTTTAGCTCCTTTCAACTACCTGTGAATATTTTCTAGTGGCCCACAGTTTAAAGGTCTAAAAGATATAGGACAATGAAGGCTTATCTGAAACATCTACTCTGGACAAAAGTCCCTTGGCATCAAGCATCCCTCTTCCCAACACTCAACAGGAGGGCAGCATAGACAGCAATCTAGTAAAGTGTTGACGGAATTAATCAGGCTCCATTTTCAAGCTTTCTTTTGCTCCCTGGGCTAAGAAAATTAGAAAGCTCTGGCTGAACCAGATACACTTTGAGATTTCCCCAGAAACATAGTTTTCCTGGGGAACTAAAGCTAATGAAAGGAGAGGTTAACTATGTTTGATTTCCTCAAAGCCTACTGCCTAATTTTATGTGAACTGTCTGATTTCTTTCAGACCTTAAGCACATGGCTCAGGGATGCTGGACTGCTCAGTGAGGACTGAGGAAAAACATTTGTGAATAAATCACAAAATCAGAGTACTAATGCCTTGTGGGTGGATAGCACTCATCCAATTTCTTTTTATTTTTTTCACTCATCCAATTTGAAAACCCTTTAACAAATTATTTCAATAAGTAGTAATAAGTGTCTACTATTTATTAAATTTTATCTCTAATCCTCATCACAATAGGTGAGTTAGATATTATTCCTCAATTTTACTGAATAGGAATTTGAGGCAGAACAAGAATAGGTGACTTGCTCATAAATGGCAGGCTTCGATTTTAAATTCAGGATCCTTGGGCATCCAACCCCTGAGTCTGCCTGTTTCTCTAGGCTGCTTTGCAAATCTCAGTTCTTCCCAGACCTAATGCAGCATTATAAAATCACCCTAAGAGCTGTGGGTCTTGACATAGTCAAAATAAATCCTCTTCAAGGAAGAGACATGACCTTTGGAACTGAGTTGGCGTTTGGTGGGATCCCTTCTCAGAGACTGGGAATCTGGCAAGTTTGAAGGGGGATGGGGATAGTGGTCCACATAAGCAGATTTCAATTAAGGAAAAATGTGAAGGGTACATTAGATGGTAAAGAAGCCAGAATTAGAGAAACGAATATGGAGGAGGCTGATGTAATAGTCCAGAAATGATCAGTGATGTGATGAATGCAGAGGAAGTAAGTTCCAGAGAAGGAGAGAGATTCCAGACATGGGGGGAAGGGAGGAACAGCAGGACAAAGAAATTCCCACAAGGATCTCCATCAAATCTCCCTGTGCATGTAAATGAGGAAATGGTTACCTAGGGTAACATGGCTCCACCCAGGTCAACAAAGGTGCAGGAATGGCGGAACACACAAGAGGGTCCCCTTAGTTGTTCTGGGGCTGGGGAAGAAAAGTTAAGGAGGGTACTCTGTTGGAGGTGATGTCTGAGTCTGTCTTTCAAGAAAATAGGAGGAATAGAGGCCATGGCTCAAGCAGCACGTGCCTGCAGAGAACTGGGAGTGACCATCAGAGACCTAGGCATCCAGTCGAGGAGGTGACTATGGATGGCCAAGCAGGGTCTGGATGGCAGGCTGAGCACCAAGGAACTTGCTGATTCTTCTAAAGGTAATAGTAAGAAACTGAATTTTTTGTAATGTGTTGCAGAGGTAGAAATCCTTTCTACCCAGAAAGAGTAAACCAGCTTCTCTAAGGTCTCTGGTCTCAGTCTTGACTCCAATATGTGGTCCACACTCCTGCAGCATCAGCATGGTTAGAATGGATCTCAGCTCTGTCCCAGATTCATGGAATGAGAAACTGCTTGAATAAGATCCCAGGTAATTTGCAGGTGCATTAAATTTGAGAAGCTCAGTTCTAAATTGTGAGCACCTTCTGGGATGCTGACCCTTGCTTACTGTCAAATATCTGCATAGTTGGGCTTCTTGCAACTCAAAGAGACCCATGGGTGGTGGCAGGTGATGTGTGCTGGGTTTCACGTGGGGGTGGCTGTGGGAATGCCCTCCGCTGTAGGTTCCGCCACCATCAACTAAACAATTATCAGCGCCCAGGCAGCGGAAGTCCCCCCCCCCCCGCACAATTGCCGTACTTGTGGTATGGTCACGTATGATTAATCGCTATTTCCAGAGGTGCCTCATCAATCATCACCTCAGAGCACCCAGGACAAAGGGGTCCTGGTAGACAGACACCGGGAGCTAAGAAGGTCCAGGCTCCAAGTCTCTGATAAGATGGACCCAGAGTTGGGCTAGAGGAGGTCGGGACTAAGGAGCATTAGGCATTCACTCCGGCTGCTCTGATTGGTAATTAAGTGACTCGTCTACTGGCCGACAGTCCTGCATGTTCCCCCAGGCATCTGTTAGTTCTTCGAAAACCACTACTGACAAAATGAGGTTTGCCCTTGGTACACAGATAATGAGACTGAGCTTGACAGGTATGGCGCGATTAGAAAATTTCTACATGAAGCTCATTCTGCTAGCCACTCCACAGTAAACAGACTCATTAGAACTTGCAGGTCCCTGGAGGCAAAGCATGTTTGACATTATTAATTGGCTTTTCTGTATAAGGAGTCAAATAGATGAAAAGGTTTATCAAGCTGAAATAATTAATTTTGCCTGAATTCGCTGACAGTTCATTTCTCCTGTAAAAGACCATTTTAAGGTCCTTTTTTTTTTTTTCAAATTTCAAAGTTCAAAAGACATAATAGTGGCAAAAGTGAAGCTTTTTAGTAAATTATAATTAAAGGGAATTTAATTAACTTAGACCTGAGGAAGGAGAAAAAAAGGAATTGCTATCTGTGTCTATACAGAGGTCTAGATGGTTGAACATATCATGACTTAATAATGCATTAATTTTAATCTAATCAAAGTATAATAAAAGAGGTAATTATATGTTTAAAAATTACCAGGCTCCAATAGTGGGTTTTTTAAACACTTAATACTTACCCAGCTTCTCGTTAGCAAAGTTATAATTGTTGTTCTCAGATTCTGCTTATTTAAAGATGGGGGGTTACAGGCAAGAGGTTAATTGAATAAATCATTGTAAGAACCCATGTTGAAACTATGATGCACTACAAAGTTTGCATTCCCTGGCTGCAAAAGATTTTTTCTTTCCTTTTTTTCTATGCCTTTTTGTGTCTCTAAAAATAGCAAATTATTTCCAGCATTCCTTTATACATGCTCCTAAACGCTCCCACGCCCACCCTTTGTCACACAAAGCCAAAATCCAGTTCATATGAGATTCTGCAAAGTTTTCCCTCATTTTCCAAAATTTACCACTTTCATCTCCAATAAGGTATTTTGTAGTTCCACTGTGACACTTTCCAATCAAGAACAATGGGTAAGAAGGAACAGTATCCTCTCCTCATTTTGCTAGGTGGCTTCATGAAAAGAACTATGAATGATCATAAAACAATGGGATTTTGATTTCCATATAGGCCAGTGTTTCTAGACATTTCATTGATTAGACTTCTTAGAAATATTCTAAAGGACAGAACTGTTTTGTAGCAAAGATGCATCTTGCTTTTGTATAGGCAACATATTAATTTTGTAGTTCAAAGATGGTCCAAATCTCTCTAACCCTGAAGAAATATAATCTGGTGAGGCATCAGAGGAATAGATAGTGGAATCACTGATTGTGATTCTTCCATACTTAGTAGTATGTCTTGGACCAGTTCCTGAACGCCTTCTCCTCGTTTCATCACAGTCTTCAAATAGACAGTGTGAACACTTCCCTGGAATTGGTTAACTTCCTGAAAACCAAAAGAAAATGATGTCCTGTCAGTTTTTCATGGGCATTTTTAAAATTGAAGAATACCTGTTGGCTACATCCAATTGAACATCAGAGCCAGTTATGGAGTCTCCCTTATTTTTCCCAATCCTCAATTAGAGGCACAAGCTTCATTTCCTGAGGCTCATTTTATTGCTCCATCAAGTATGGTCTTGAAAGAGGGACTTAATTCACTTAAAAATCAACACAGAAAATTCCTCATTGCATCAATTTGAAAAACAGAAAGTCACTTACGCCTTTTGCCAAAACATCCTCAGTTCCAGTCTTCTGAGTGAAGAAGGAGAGGTCAGGCATATCCAATGGCCACTTGGTATACAGCATCTCAGTTCTCAGAAAAGACCAATGAAAATATCCCCATGTTAAAGATGAGAAAACTGAGGCTTAGAGATGGGAAGAAGGTTACCTGAGGATATGTCCATCAGCTGCAAAGCTGGCCTGCCCAACCTCAAAGCCCATGTAATTTCCATTAGAAAAGAGTAACCCAAAAAGTAACACATATCAAATTTTCAAACCATAAATACTTGTAACATTTACCAGAGAGTTAACATTTGGGGTAAGAAATGTCATAACCCAAAAAGCAAATATCTACTCCCTTGCACCAAGGAATACTTGAAAAAATGTATTAAAAAAAATCATGGGAAACTTGAGACCTTCCAATCCAACGCTCACAAACTTATTGTTCATCATATTACCACTCCTGCTTCCTCATATTAGTTCCTTAATTAACTGCATATTAATGTCCAAGGGCCATTATAATTAAATAAAAGGTAAGAGATGTCTGGTGGAGAGGAGGAGGAGGTTATATGTGCCAGGACTCAGGGCTGGAGCTGTCATCACTCACCAGCATGTTTTCTTCTGAAGTCAATACGTTGTTCCATTTCAAACATGCTCAAAGAAAACACAAATTGATTTATTTGCAATTCTGAACTACTTATCAAATGGTAATGATCACTGCATGGTAAAACTCAGGCTGGAAATATGCCATCCAATGCTTAGTCATTCTAGTGATTGAACTAATAATTCTCCTGTACTACTTTCATTCTCTCATTCCTTCTCTCTCTCTCTCCCATCTTTCATAATTCTGCCTGATAAGACTTAGCAACCCAGAAGGGGTCTGCGTTCATGTGGTCAGTTCTGAAGACTCCAGAGAAAGCACACATCTATCCAGCACCTCCCTTTCATTCATTAACCCACCAGGGGCCAAGACTAATTAGATCAGCCTGCTCATTTTGAGCTGATAATTGATTTAAATAGGTTGCTCATTTAAAATAGAAGAAAAGCCTGCTAAACATTTGGTGCTTGGATTTTTTTTTTCTCTTCTTTCCCTGCAACTTTCAATTGCTTGTGCAATGTAGCATAAAATGTAGAGGTCTCCCTTTTCTTTTTTCTCTTTTTTTTTAAAGGGGCCATAAAATTAATTACAATAAGTAGGCAATGGGCAGGGGCAGGGGGTTAACTGATGGCTCTAATGAGCAGCCGTGCTCTGGGAAAGCTGGGCCACTTGTGCTATGTGTTGGCTGCAAGGGAGCCATGACTTCCAAAAGGAGCACAGCCTGAAAACCCGAAAGTGTCCTCATACTGATTCTGTCTTCATAGCAACCAAAGTAGCTTTGCTAAGCTTTGAACAAAAGGAGCCTTCCTGTCCAAAGGTGGGGACATTTTGGAATTGTCTCCTTAGCATTAAACAAGACAAGAAGCCACTTCTTGATATACCTTCCCCCACATAGTCGCTGGTTTTTATACAATTTGGGAGGGGGAAAATTAAGGAAAGGCTTGGCCCCCTCTGCATTCTGAAGACCTTTTACTTCTCAAAGGGTCTTTCATGATCCGTTCTGCACCATATTGATATATTTCAAGTGTAGATCGAAAAAGTTTAGACTGGGCTCCTCTTTGGAAACTAAATCGTCCTACTAGTATATACTGTCCGGTTGACTGTATATCTTTGACACAATGAAAAGAGCTTTTGTCTGCAGCCTGGAGAGCAAGTGGTGGAAATAACAGTTATAATTTGCTCTGTGAAAATTTTCTGGCAGTGTTTCCTGTCACTGAGGGGAGGGAGTGCAGGGCCAGGTAAAAGGAGCTGAAGAGTGTTGCAGAATCTTTAAAGGTAAATAAAATTATTGGAAATCAGAAAGTTACCCCCCTAAACCACACATGCTATATTTCCTAAGTTCATAACTCCCAACTCTACAAAGCAACATGACTCACATGGGACGAACATGGGCTTTAGAGTCGGTTAGACCAACCTGAGTTTCTACCATAATTCACGCACTTACATAAGTCACTCAATGTCTCTAAAACTCACTTCTTTACCTGTAAAGTGGAAATATTGAAGTCTTATTAAAGGTGTATTTTAAGACTTAAAGATAAGACCTTAGCACCAGGCTGGCTCTAGTAAGCACTCAGGAAATAATATCTATAATGCAATATTTGGGTTCCCACAATCAAAAAGGGTCAATCGTCCCTGTTCTGTTATCAGTTTGAGTCTGGGCAGCTAAGTGGAAGGTCAGCAGTGTATAGAATTCAGAGTCAGCTTCAAGAACACCTATCCTGTACAGTGGCACAGACCCCACACTCAGAAAAACCCTACTGTCCCTACCTTGAAATTAATTTTTGAACAGTAGGCACCCCATTTTCATTTAGAAGTGGGTGCTACAAATTATGTAGCCCATTCTGATTATACAGTCCCCTCTGCAAACGCTGCTGGGCATCTTGAGGAGCCAATTATGTGGGGACATGTCTGAGTTGGTGGCACAATGCTTTCAGACCTACAAATCACATTTTTTCTGCTTGAGAAACAAATGAGAATCAGAGGTGTAGCCTCTGAGTTCCTGTGGGCCCAGGGCCTGATTGCCATGAAAAACTATTCAAGAGCACATGCTAGTGGCCGAAGGTCAGAATCACACCTCTGCAGCCCTATCCACCAGCCTGCTGAGAGAATCCATTCCTTTCAAGCAGATGATGGAGGCCTGACCCCAGAAGCCACAAGCACAGAGAATCCATCTGTTAATTCAGCGTTCATGTGGCAGATAGTTTTCACTATTAATGACGTATGAATTTAGTCCCAGGTAATTTTTTTCAAAGCAACTAGTTGTGAAATATATTGAGGAAACACAGCCAATTTCCAATCCTAATGACAGAGACATTGAAGGTAAATAAGATGAAGATTTATGGGATACCTGATTGCCTAAATGAATTCCCTAAGGTATGAATAATCGAATGTGTGTATGCTAATTAATTGGGAAAAGCCTGTAGGTAACTCCTTTTTATTTACATTAGCTTTATTTTATTTCATTTCTTACTACCATTATTGTTTCCAGTTATTTCCTATGCTTCAGTAAAATTATAATTGGGAGAATTTTAAATAAACATCATGATTCTTAATTTCAATGAATGCATACACCAAGGTAGAATGTATGGTGCTTAGAACATTTACTTGGACTTGCCTAACAATAAAAGCTATTCTTCTTAGGGGCCTACTGCTCTCTCATTTTTTACATATACCTCTTCTATTTAATAATCCTCAAAATAACCTTATGAAGTTAGATATCATAAAGCTATCTCCATTTTACAGATGAGGAAACTGAGACTTCTAACAGTTAAATGAGCTGCTGGTGGTCACATGACTGTAAGTAGTCAGGTTCAGACTCAAATTTTTCTTGCTTAAAAGTCATCTTTCCAGAAAGGGATTGTAATATTTTACACAATTTTATTCAACTAGAATGTGTAAAGAACATTGTCTCTTACTAATCACATTCCAAACATGGTCCACCAGAACTTCAACTAGGTAACTGTAATCATTCTTACATGACCATCCAAGTCAAAACTCAGTCAAAACAACCATTTGCTCTTTTCTTTGAGAGTTTATGTTTTTTGAAATAGATTTTATTTTCAGAGAAGTTTTCAGTTTACAGAACAATTACACGGAAAGTACAGAGGGTTCTCATGTGCTCCCTCTTCCTCCAAACCTATTTTCCCCTATTATTATCATTTTGCATTGGTGTGGTACAATATTATAATCAATGAACCAATACTGGTATATTATTATTAAATAAAATTCTTAGTTTATATTAAAGTTCACTCTTTATATCTCACAGTTCCATGAGTTTTGACAAATGTACAAGGTTATGTATCTACCATTACAATATTAATATCATAGGAGACTTCACTGCTCTAAAAGTGCCTTGTGCTAAACCTATTCATCTCTCCACCCACCCTTCCTTGGTACCCAAATCCTTAGAAACCAATTAACTTTTACTGCCTTTTTCAGAATGTCACATAAGTAGAATAGTATAGTATACAGTCTTTCCAGGTTAGCTTCTTTGACTTAGCAATATGTATTTAAGTTTCCTCCATGTTTTTATGTAGCTTGATAGCTCATTTCTTTTTTATTACTGATATTTCATTGTACAGATGTACCAAAGTGTATATATTCATTCATCTACTAAAGCACATTTTGGTTGTTTCCAAGCTTTGGCAATTATAAATAAAGCTACTAAAAATACTCATATTCTTATTTTTGCACTTTACGTTTTTCACCTTGTAGGCTAACTACCAAGAAACTTAATTGCTAGACTATATGGTAAGAGCATGTTTAACTCTGTAAAACAGTCAACCTGTCTTCCAAAGTGACTGAATCATTTTGCATTCCCATGAACAGTGAATGAGAAATAGATCCTCCAACTCTGTTCAAGCCTTCTGAAGACTTTGGCCCCAGCTGACATCTAACTTTAACCTCATGAAAGATCCCAAGTCAGAAAAACCACCCATGTGGTTCCAAATGTCTAACCCATAGAAACTGAAAGACAATTGATGATTATTGTTGTTTGAAGTTACTAAGTATTAGAGTGATTTTTTTATGCAGCATTAGATAACTAATACTATCACTAAATCTGGAAGTTTGGTCTGAAAGACAAAGTATCTGAAGCTACCACTGAGTTTATGGGATTCACATTACTTAGGGCTATTTGGTGATTGACTTAAGATATGTGGAATTCTGACCCTATCATAAATAAATGATGTCAACTGCATTCTGAAGGCTGTAGACAAAACTTTACAGGTCAAAATCACATGCTAATATAAAATGAACCCTTGAAAATTGATTAAGTGACTAAATAATTGTAAAGCAAATTGGAAAATATCTTGTTTTGCAAATACCCCTTGAAACATGGTAGGTTTCAAGTTAGTGAAAAGAGAAAGGGAAAAAAGGGTAAAAAGACATGGAACCTGACTAAGAGTATTTTAATTTTACAGTTAAATTCTTCATGTCTAAATTCTTCAGACAATAATAAAACCATTCTGTTGCTTCAAAGAACAAACATTTCTGAAGTAGAAGGGAGGCATGGCTAGTTGATGCTGTCATAATGATATAGATGCATTTGTTGTGTGTAAAATGGACTCAAGATGTTATTGCTTTGCCTTGTGGGAGAGAGACAGATCTCAAAGATGGTTTATCAGCATAAGGGTACCAGAAGGTAAGGCAAGACCCTCAGTAAGACCAGAGAGCTATTAGGCAAAGCCAATTACCCAAAATATCAGCAACAACCTAATAACAACAATAATTATGCTTATTCAATTATTAGTATATAGACAAGCACCATTCCGATTCCTACAAAGATAAACTTGTGTTATCAATTTAATCAATAAATTACCTGAACATCTGTCAGATTGCCATTTTAGCTTCTTTACTTTGAACTCTGAAAAAATTTCAATGTTTAAGACTATGTCTCTTAGAAGAGAGTTCCTATAATTACCACCATTTGCACACCCATTATGTGCTAGAAATTGTACTTCATGTTTTATACACTACTATCACCAGATGCAGGTTGCGCTCAGCCATACATATTGACCTAATTCCAGACCTTAGCCAACCTCATTCTTGTAAACAAAAACAAACAAACAACCAACAAAAATCCCTATAAGACACATCAAAAACAAATACCAAAATGTACTTACTTATCATTAATTATGTTAAATATGAGTGTATTAAACTCCCTAATTAAAAGGATATACAGGGTAGCCATAAAAATTCATGTACAAAATAGTTTGCAGTTTAAAATTGCATAGGAAATTTATGGCCACCCTATATGCTTTCTATAAGCAATTTGCTTTCATTCTAAAGTCACAAATAAGTTGGAAACTAAAGGATTGAAAAAGATATTCCATGCCTTTAGTAGCCAAAGTGAAATTGAGGTGGCTATACTTATATTAGATAAAATAAACTTCAGATCAAAACTGTTAAATAGACAAACAAGGATATTATATATTGATAAAATTGTCAGCACAAGAAAATATATGTGTGCCAAACATCAGAACTCCAAAATATATGAAGCAGTCATTGGTAGAATTAAAGGAAGGAATGGACAATTCTACAATAATAGTTGGAGACTTCAATACCACATTTTTTTTTTTTCTTCTTTTAAAAATGGATAGAATAACCAGACCAAAGATCAATAAGGAAATGGAGGATAAAGAACACTATGAATCAATTTGACCTACTACACATATGCAGAACACTCCACCCAATAACATCAGAATACACATTTTTTTAAGTGTACATGGAATATTTTGTAAGATAAAGATTATATATAGATAATATATTGGCCACAAAGCAAGTTTTGCTAAATTTAAAAAGATTGTAATTATATATACTATCTTTTCTAATCATAATAGAATAAAACTAGAAATCAATAACAGAAGAAAATTCATAAATATGTGGAAGTTAAATAATATATTCTTAAATGGTCAATGGATAAAAGAAGAAATCACAAGAATTAGAAAATATATTGAGATAAATATAAACAACAACAAAAAATACCCAAACTTATCAAATACAGCGAAAGCCAGCTAAGAGGAAAATTTATAGAAATAAACAAATGAAAAATGAAAAAAAGATCACAAATCAACAACTGTAACTTTACACATTATGGAACTAGAAAATGAAGAGCAGGCTCAGGGCCTGTAGCTCAAGCGGCTAAGGTGCTAGCCACCTTAACCTACCAGAACTGGCAGGTTCAAATCCAGCCTGGGCCAGCCAAACAACAATGACAACTGCAATCAAAAAATAGCCAGACGTTGTGGTGGGTGCCTGTAGTCCCAGCTACTTGGGCGACTGAGGCAAGAGAATTGCTTAAGCCCAGGAGTTGGAGGTTGCTGTGAGCTGTGATGTCACCACACTCTACCCAGGGTGACAGCTTGAGGCTCTGTCTTAAAAAAAAAAAAAAAAAAGAGGAAAAGAAAAGAAAATGAAGAGCAAACTAAACTCAAAGCTAGTAGAGGAAAAATATTATAAAGATTAGAGCAAAGATAAATAAAATAGAGAATCAGCAAAACAAACCACAGATTCCTTAAAAAGAATTGACAAAACTTCAGCTTGTTTGACTAAGAAAAACAAAGATTAAAATTATTAAAATCAAAATGAAAGTGGGGGCATTACTAGCAATGTGGCAGAAATAAAAAGTATTATAAAAGAATACTATGAACAATTGTAAGCAAACAAATTGTATAACCAAGATGAAATGGAAAAATTCCTAAAAATATGCAGCCTGTTAAGATAGAATTATGAAGAAATAGAAAATCTGAATAGGCCTATAACAACTAAAGTGATTTAATCAGGAATAAAAAATCGAAGAACCAAAATCAATAATCAAACATTACTGATGTATTCTATCAAACATTTATTAAAAAATTAGAGCAATAACTTCTCAAACTCTTGAAAAATTGAAAGAGTCGGCACTTCCTCTTTATGAAGCCAGCAATACCCTGATACCAAAGAACTAAATTTGGTGGCATATTAAAAAGCTTATATACTATAATTAAGTCGGACTTAAATCTGGATTGCAAGAATGGCTCAGTATAGAAAAATCAACCAACATTATACACCAAATTAACAAAATCAAAGAAAAAGTACAAAATATGATTATCTCAATTGATGCAGAAAAAGTATTTGACAAAATTCAACACTCGTTCATAATAAAAGCATTCAACAACTAGGAATAGTACCTCAACATAATAATGACTGCAACTATCATACTCAATGATAAAAACCTGAAATATTTTCTTCCAAGATTAGGAAAAAAGTAAGTATGCTCATATTCACCACTTTTACTTGATATAGTATTTAGCAAGAAAAATAAATAAAAGACACCCAAATTAGAAAGGAAGAAGTAAAATTATCTCTATTTGCAGATGATGCTATCTTACACGTAGAAAAACAAAGATTCTACACAAAAAAGTTAGAACTAATAATGAATTTATCAAAATTACGGGGTAAAATATCGATGCACAAAAGTCAGTTGTGTATACTAATAAGAAATAATTCAAAAAAGAAAGTAAGAAACCAATCCCACTTACAATAACATCAAAAAGAATAACACAAAAATGGTAGTGTCCTGCCCAGCAGAACCATATGTACAGCCCTAAATAATACTCAATGGCTGTCTACACCTACAGTCTAACTCTCCACCACAGATCTGTTAGCTGCCAGCTGTTCCCTCTCCCTCCATGCTGTCATTGCACCTGGACCTGGGTGGAGAGAATGTCTGCAGCCCTGACACCCGTGACCAACACCTAGACAGCCTCACCAAGAAGGCACTGCCACTGCCGTGGAGAGACCCCACCAGAACAACTTCCTACAATGCCTACCTCCATGGAGAAGGACTTGGCCAATCTCACACCCAAGCTTCCAACAGGAGTGTAGGGACCAACACACCACACTGTGTCAAGATCTCTCTGAACTAGCTTGAACTGTGACAATCATAACAAAATTGGACAACACAGGAAAGCTGCATAACAGGCTTTCATTGCATCTATTTCTACTCTGCCTGGTCAGTCTACCAGAGTAGGACACAAATGCGCCTTCTAGAAACATCTCCTTTTTCTCACTAAGTATAAGAGCTTCCCCCTATGGAGAACAAGTGCACTGCAAACTTCTCCATACGGAGCTGAGAGAAAAGATTGCATGTGAGAAGAAACAAGCACAAAAGAACTTAGGGAACATGAAAATACAAATAGTATTTGTATTTGTCAATAGTTTGACACCTCAGTGGATTACAATAGATCTATAGCAACTGAACCCAACCAAAAGAAAATTGTAAAAATATCAGAAATGGAATCCAAAACATGGATGGCAAATAAGATGAATGGGATTAATGAGAAAGCTGAAAACCAACAGAAAGAAAACAAAAAAATATATCAGAACATGAATAAAAAAAATGAAAAAGCCACTAAAAGAATAGACAATATTAGAAAAGATAGAACTTATTTCAAATAATAGCAGGAAGCTTCAACAATAGGCTAAGCCAAGTAGAAGAAAAATTCATAGCTTGAAGACAAGGCTTTGAAATTAACCCGTTTAGTCAAATATGAAGAAAAGAAAAAATAAGAAAGATTAATCACTCAGAGAAATATGAAACTATGTTTTCGTAATTGTCTCTGTAAAGATCCTTCATGTCCTAGGTTAGGTATATCACTAGGTATTTCTTTCTTTCTGATTCCTTCCTTATTTCCTTCCTTCCTTCCTTTCTTTCTTTTCTTTTCTAAGCTACTGTGAAGGATATTGCATCTTTGATTTGATTCTCAGCTCAATTATTATTAGAGTATATGAAGGCTATTGATTTTTAGACATGAATTTTATATCCTGAGACTTTATTGTATTCCTTGATCACTTCCAGGAGCCTTGTGGTTGAGTCCCTGGGGTTTCTTAGTATAAGATCACATCATCAGCAAAGAGGGAGAATTTGACCTCCTTTGGCCCCATTTGAATACCCTTGATATCCTTCTCTTGCTGATTTCATTGGCTAGAACTTCCAGAACTGGTGAATAGCAGTGGTGATAATGGATATCCTTGGTTGGTTCCAGATCTAAGTGGGAATACTTTCAGTTTTACTCTGTTCAGTACAATATTGGCTGTGTGTTTATTGAAGGTGACCTCTATCAATTTAAGAAATATCTCATCTTGGCCTATTTTCTAAGTGTTCTTGTCAGAAAATGATGCTGAATTTTGTCAAATGCTTTTTTTGCATCTATTATACCAATATTGTACCTAATTATTAAGTATATTTCTTAAGGGGTAATAATTCTGTAACTACTATATGTGTATGCTAGGACTGAACAAATAAATAAGTAGATATTGAGGGCTGAGTTTCTCATCATTAGAAAAAGAAGACACACCCAAGGAAAGGGGAAGACTATAATGACTCTTGTAATAAAATGAAATCACAGGTATCAGTATGAACTTATGATTACATATATCTACATTTATCTCTCTTAATAGATATATATATATAGAAAAAATATAGATGTGTGTATATATGCATGGACTTGTTTACATACTTATATATTTACCTTCACTTCTTAGCTTTGGCTACTGACAGAGTCTAGGAGCAGTGAGCACACTTAGTGACAGATCTTACTTTTAAAATACCATTCTCTGATGACAGAAAATTTTATTGTTCCTTGGAAAAGTGGTACATTCTTGAATTGGGACAGCAGAAAAACAAACTTGAGCCTAGAACATAATTATGGTGCCAGAAAAAGGATGATGGTTACTGAAAAGAAAACAGGAGCCAGGGTGAAGGAGCCCTAATGGCCAAAGCGGGAACAGTTTGTGGAACAAAATTAATAATGATGATATTATTTGATTATACCCTATGGAATAAAATAAATATCCATGCTTATTTACAGAAATAATTGAATAAGTGGGAGAGAATAGAAATATCTTCTTTATAAATAATTCCAATTAATAAATGTATAAGGAATAAGCAAAATACAAAATCACTATCAGATAAACAAAACAGTTGTAATTGTTGCAAGCAAGACCAACTAAAGAATGAGTGGGTAAAATCAATGGGCAAAAGATTGAGGATAAACAAGACTCAAAGTATCTTCTCCCCTGTGTCTATCAATTTTAAAGGAGAAAGTAAGAACATTACTGTGGAGAAACCCACCTTGACTAAGTGATAGCAAAAGACATTAATATCATGTATTTCCTCCTTTGATGCACTCAGAAGGACACAGCATCACTTTGATGGTTTTCTCACTAAAAATATATAACCGTAATATAATTGTGAGAACATATCAACAAACCCCAAGTGAAAAGATATTGTATAAAATAAATGACCAATTATCTAAAGTCTCAAGGTCATGACAAAGAAAGGATGTGAGACTGTCTTCAGTTTGAAGCAGATTACAGAGATACAATAATTAAATGCAGTATGAGATCCTGTACTGAATTCTGAAATAGAAAAAGAACATTTAGAGGAAAAACTGTTGATATTTAAATAAGGTCTATAGTTTAGTCAATAGTATTGTACCAATGTTAATTTCCTGGCTTTGATAATTGTACTATGGTTATGTAAGTTATTAACATTAGTGGAATGTAGGTGAAAAGAATATGTGAACTCAATTTTGCAAGCATCTATAAGTCAAAAATTGTTTTGAAATAAAAAAATTTTCAAACCCAACAAGACCCTTTTCTCCTTTTGTGGTTTGTTTGGACCCTAGTGGGAAAGTTTATTATTTTTTGTGTGTGTGACTGTAGTTAGATGACTGCTGAGGCTAGAGTCATTCTTGACTGGTACACAGAGATAGATTAGCCTCTTTTCCTCCTTATGTAGTCTCAGGGCCTCTCCAGTGACTTCTTCCTGTCTCTTTTCAGCTAGGTAGCCTGTGCTTCTTACATGATGGCTTAATACTCCAAGAGCATAAGAGCAAAAGCTACCAAGTATTCTTAATGTCTACGCTCAGGAATCCCAGAACACCATTTCCTCCGTATTCTGTTGTCAAAGCAGTCATAACCTATCCAAAAACCAAATGCATGGAGGATGACTTTATACTTTTCATGGGAGTTTCTATCTTTTTTTTCAGATGGAAGTAACACATTATTCTTAGTAAAGCATCACAATAATGGAGAAGCAAGGATCCTAGTAATGAGGACAATTAATGATTTAGTACACAGTGGGGGGTGGGGGAAGGGGAGAGCAGAGAGAGGGAAGGGACAGGGAGGTGGGGGGGGTCACAGTATGTGACACACCTTTGGGTGGGAAACAATTATAAGAGGGACGTCACCTAACAAATGCAATCAGTGAACCTGGTTGTCTGTACCCTCATGAATCCCCAACAATTTAAAAAAAAAGGAATCCTATGTATGTACCCTATAAATATACACAACTATTATGTACTCACAATAATTAAAAATAAAAATAATATAGATGATGAAAAAAAAAAAAACTCTGTACCGATTAAACTATAACTCTCCAATACTCCCTTCCCGCCCTCTGGTTTTCATCATTCTGTTTTCTGTTTCTGTGACTCAAATTAGATATTTCTAAATCTGTTTTCTAGGCTGTCACTGGGTATTACAGAGTAGGTAAGCAGAAATCCTAGTAAGGAAAAGAAAAGATGGAGAGTTGGTTGCTTCTTGTAAATGAATTCTTGCCACTTGAATTGAAATACATAGTACTTGTAGGTTTATTGCAGAGAACATATTTTGGAAGATAAAGTTCTGGTTCATTATATAAATTCATTATTTATTATATAAATATTTTTGGAAACATTCCATGTTTACTTTTACATGACAGTCCATGTTGAAAGCATTGAGCTATTATTACTCCCAAACATGTCACTTGGTTAAACTAGAATAGTGTATTATTCAGTGGTATAATAAAGAGTACAACTGCTGAGATTTTCATCTTTTAAATTTTTTATGGTTTTCCTTTTTTAAAATTACATTTATTTTCATCTTCCTCTTTTTTTAAACAAGTGAACAGTTTATTAAGAATTAAACAAAAGTATGATGTGATACAGTACAACCAAGACACTCAAGATAGGTATAATAGTACTACTCACACAAAAACTTAAATTTTACCTCAAAAAAAATCACAAGAGAACAGAGAAAGCAATTTCACTATTATAAAATAAGATATTTCATGCAAAGTATTAACTCTGACCTCCCAAAGCCCAACCTCCCAACAAACAAAACACTATCTGGGAATACTGCTACGCTAACATATTAACCACAGTATAATCATTCATAGAAAAACAGTAATTAAGCAATGAGTTACATTAAATAACAAAGTTCAAACTATCATAAACTCATAGACCACAATGATTTTACAAAACAAGCAATTCCAGAAATCTTATAAACAATAAAAAAAGAACAAATAGTTCAATATCATTCTACTTGATCTGGATATACCCGATATTGAAATTGGAGAAAATATATTGTTATAAAGGGAAATTACAAACATATTTCACTTATAGATGAGGATGCAATATCCTAAACAACATATTGACAAGTTGAATTAAAAATTTAATATTTAAGTTATGTACTTTGGTCAAAATTGAATCCAATTTATATGAAAGTTAGTCACTATTTTTTCTTTTTTTTTTTTTCTTTCCCTCGCCCCCTCCCTCCTCTGTCTGCTCTCTCCTTCCCACATGCCCCACTGTGTCATTGTCATTAATTGTCCTCAAATCAAAATTGAATACATAGGATTCATGCTTCTCCATTCCTGTGATGTTTCACTAAGAATAATATGTTCCACCTCCATCCAAGTTACTATAAACGCTGCAAAGTCTCCATTATTTTTGAGGGCTGAGTAATATTTCATTATATACATATACCATAGCTTGCCAATCCACTCCTGGGTTGAAGGACGTTTAGGCTGTCACATCCACACTTTAGCAATTGTGAATTGGGCAGCAATAAACAGCCTCGTACAAATGTCCTTATAATAAGTTTTTTGTTTCTTCTGGATAGATGCCCAGCAATGGGATTGCAGGATCAAACGGGAGGTCTAGGTTGAGTAATTTGAGCTTTCTCCATACTTCCTTCCCAAAAGGTTGTATTAGTTTGCAGTCCCACCAGCAGTGTTAAAGTGTTCCTTTCTCCCCACATCCGTGCCAGTATCTGCAATTATGAGATTTTGTGATATAGGCCATTCTCACTGGAGTTAGATGGTATCTCAGGGTGGTTTTAATTTGCATTTCTCTAATAAATAAGGACGATGAGCATTTTTTCAAGTATTTACTGGCCATTTGTCATCTTTAGAGAAGATTCTATTCATCTCTCTTCCCCATTGATGTATGGGATTGTTGGTTTTTTTCTTGTAGATTAATTGACATTCTCTATAGGTCCTGGTAATTAAACTTTTGTCAGATTCAAAATGCACAAATATCCTTTCCCATGGGGTAGGTTGTCTATTTGCTTTGGTTGT